>JAQPPZ010012528.1:0-53228 GCA_028583015.1 Wollemia nobilis | reverse complement strand
ACATGATAATAGAACATAAGATACTATTATGGTTTATTATAATTGATTATAATGGCTAGGGGAGGTACTTATATGCTTGATAATAGATTTTATATTTCATAGTGATATGCCATACTAAACACATTATCAATATTTAAGAAAATGATGATTGTACTATAAACTATAGAAAAGCTAGTCGTGGTCAATGTGAATGATTGTATATTTGAATAGTTAACATAGTAAGTGTGAGAATTTGTTCTTCCATGGTTGTAGGTTTGTGCATCTACCTCTTGGAAAATTGGACGTGTTGATTTCTCCTTTGCATCAATTTTTCTTTTTTTTTTAATTTTAAAATAGAAGTGGTTTTTTTAATTTTAAAATAGAAGAGGATTTTCAAAAGGTTTTATTAGGAGGTCTTATATTCTTGGCTTAACTGGGAATGTTTCTAAAGAAATGGGCTCTAGAATTCAACCCCAAAACATAGCAAATATATGTAGCCCTTTTATGGGTTATGATTCTTGGTCTACCCCTTGATATCTAGGAAGAGTAGGTGTTTAAATGTATTGTGAATATTTTTAGAATATTCTTGGTTATTGATTATATGATGAAGCAAATAAAAAAAAAATAGTAGAATGTGTGTATTGGTTGAGTTAGAGGGATATTTTGAATCACATAAAACTATTTTCTAAGTGGGATGTTTGGTCACATGCCCTTATTTTTAAAAAAGATCCCTTTAGCTACAAAATTTGTGCTAAAATAGAACAAATAGCATGAATCACCCACTGAAAGCAAAGAGAAATGTGAAGGGAAGACAAAAATTTCATTCCAAATATAAAGAGGGTATTGATGGAAAGGTGTAGAAAAGAAAGGTTGATAGATTTGATCATCTTCACCCAAACACCAATGTAAATATTATTGAAAATAGGCAATATGAAGTGTGTGAATTGAAGTTAGATCATATAATTGATAGAGAAAATGAATTTACTCATGTAAATGATGGTAAGAAACGTATGAGAGGTAGTACAATGTGAAATGAAAAGGTAAAGGATAAAATTTGTTACATGCAGTCAAATACTAATCCTATGAGGGACACTAAAGTTTTATAAGAAAGCACCCTAGAAGGGATTAAAAAAAAATGAAGGAAAGGATTTGGATGTAAAACTAGTAGAGAAATTTCAAAAGTAATTTACAATAGAAAATTAGTCTCCAATCAATTCAAAAAATAAGAAAAACTATGAAATAGATTTAAGATGGAAGGTGATTTAGATCTAGACCTTGTACCATGCACCTTCAGTTTTACTTGAGAATTGAATAGACCTTGTACCATGCACCTTCAGTTTTACTTGAGAATTGAATAAGATGGAGGTGAATAATCTCCCCTCAATAAAATTATTTCAAAAAAAATTAAAAAATCTAATGTGTGATTAACTTAAAATACTAAAAAAAATTATAATAAGTTTATTTTATATTTAAAAATTATTTATTTTCAGTTATGTAAATATAATCCAAACATTTTAATAAACTTACAATCATTAAAAAAAAAAAAATAACTACAAATAAAAAATAATTATATAACCTAAAAAATAACTACAAATAAAAAATATCTCCATATGTATTGGAGTCTAACACAAAAAGGATGTAACCACCTTGTTTTATACTTTGCTAGAGGGGAAAATTTATGTATATAAAGAGAATGCATTAATATATTTCAAGAAACAAAATTAAAAATGTCTATTTATTTACTTAATTTTTTCCAAAGATTCACACCATGTTCTGATAAATGTAAAAACTAAATAAAAATGTTTAAAATCTATGGGACAGCCCACATCCATACATTGGATGTCAACAATAGTAGTGTCATTTAAGTAATTGGAATTTACCTACACAAGAGCTGGTGAGACTATCAAACAAGCCATAACCAGTACGCTGTATACATATGCTTTAATATTTTAAGGAAATTGATGTCGATGCTCTTTGGGATTGTGAGCCGCATTTTTACTGGTTCCGATTGCATTGGTAATCTTCAAAACACTTTTGGAATTCAATGTTCCTGTGTGAAGGCTTTGACTTTCTATGAACCACTTTTGAAAGATTCTTCCTCCATTTAAGGAGTGTAGCTGAGACACGAAATGAAACATGGAGTAGAGGCTTTCATTGTGGTTACTTTTTTTCTTCGGACCAGGAACAGTTAAATGGTTATAAGGCCTTTATGCCTTTATCTCTCTTTTTGAATTCATTGAGTTTTACAGACTGTGGGATCCCCGTTGCAGACCCAGGATATTTGAAAAGTTGTGTGTTGACAGGAATGTCGAGAAATTGTCAAGGAATCCAACGTAGTGAAAACATGCAGTATGTAGAGAGAGACCAGCATGGATTCAAGTCAGGCATAGGTTCAAGTGAGTAGGACGAGGATCCGCTAAGGGAAAAGAACCGGGGGTACTATACTGCAAAACAAATTCAAGAGATGGAAGGGTGAGATAGTTTACCAGTATTAAAATCCTGTGAAGAAGCTCTACATGGTTTTATAATGATATTGGTATTTTTGAACTACAGATTGTGTGCCTATCTGCAGGTTGTTTCAAGTGTGTAGGTACCCGAGCAAGCATCAGATACAACAACTCTGCATTGACCTAGGCGTCATGCCTGTCCCAATTGCCTATCGGTTTCAAAATTGTTGTAAATCGATGAAGGTGGGTGGTTTAGTTTTAGTTTTGGTAGAGGTTGTATTTTTTTTATGACGCTCTTTTTTATTATTTTGGATCTAATTAAGGGGATTTCATGTGTAGAGCCAATATGGATTACTTTGTGTACTAGATGGGTTGTAAAATAGAAAATCCCATATTTTCATGTTTTACATTTAACTATGTTTAGGCTCATGTTACTCTTAAGATTAATTATGTTACTCTTAAGATTAATTGCTCAAAATGAAAAGTGTACATTTTTTAAAGGTTAGTAGATTGATAATTGTTTATTTGGTTAGGTATTCAAACCTGGGGGCATGTGTGAGGTAGTAGATGTTGGATGGAAGATGGTACGAATCCTAAATTTGGATGATGATGAGACCTAGGTTCAAACTTGGGGGCATGTGTGAGGGAGTACATGTTGGATCGATGATATGAATCTCAAATATGGGGTGCGAATTCCAAATTCTGATAAAGATGGTAAGAATACCAAATTCCAATAACAATGGTATGAATCCCAAATCTTGAGAGCAACCTACAACAGTATGACGATATTACAAATTCCAAAGAGCTGAAACCGATGAACTAGAATTATGGCGTTGCTATTAATCCCAAAGAACCCAAAAATAATGAGGATGGTATAAATCCCCAAAGAACCCAAAAATAATGAGGATGGTATAAATCCCGGGACCAATGACTACGATACAAATTTTTAGCCACCCATGGTCCCTTCACGATGGGTAATCAACAACAAGATGGTATAAGCTTGTTGGTAACAATCCATATGATTTGAAACTTTTGGTTTAATCCTTACTGTTACTAAAAATAATGTGGATGCAACCAACTCTCCTATATATAAAAAAATAATAATAAAAGAATAAAAATGCACATTGCCTATGTTTGTTTAGGAAGCAACACCTTTTATAGCTATACACAAAAGGTTGCTTAGTACTTCATGAGGAGAAAATATGCTTGTTACTTATTTCCCTTCGTTTTCTTCTTTCTCTGGTTTATTTTTATCTCTGATGCAAATACAACTGAATCATACAGAAAAAACCAAATACTCAAGGCAGAAAATGAGAAACTCCTAATGGAAAATTAGGCCCTTAAAGAGTCACTCAAGTGTGTCGTTTGTGCAATATGCAAAGGACATTCTTCCATGGTGGAAAAGATGACATATATGAAGAAAATTAAACTCAAATTCCCTGAATCACTTTCTCCTTGAGTGATATCAAGAAATACTGACAAGCACTGGAAAAATAGAGAACAAAAGGTTTGAGCCACAAATCGTTGTCACGGACCAGCGATAAGGAGGAAAGGGTCACTTTATGAGTGACAGTGAGAAAGAAAAAAAACATTCGAATTACTTAAATCTCCAAATCATTGTCGCTTTTAGCGATGAAGGAAAAATATCAGTTTCACGAGCGATAAGGAGAACTGACACACAATGCAAAAAATATTCTAAGACATTAAAACTCAAAATTGCTAAATGAACATGAAAAATACATTGAGTGACAAAGGGTTTTAGCGATTTCAAGTATTTGGCTAAAATTAAAAATAGGAAAAAGGATGAACTAGGGACCTTGTGCCCTAAATCGCTAATCAAACATGCAAATGGCATAAATTTCTCGTCTCATGAGTGCTAAAGGGAATTTTGAGGAGTTTTGAGCGATGGAGGGAAAATTGGAGTAGGACAAAACCATATAAGACAAAAAATTAAAGACAAGAGGAGTAAATGATGAAAATTTTTGCCTTGTAATTGGTTAAGTTTAAAATACCGAAGATCCCTCAAATTCTAAACCCAAACGAGCGATATGGATAAAATGTCAAATTTTGCTCTCAGTATTCAAAAACCATGGACTTGGTCATTTAATGAGAATGAAATGTGGTAAACCAAAGGTTCTAGAGTTGTAGAGAAGATGAATAAATAAAACTAGATTTTATTTATAATGGCAGAGAAATTACATTCGAACCTCCGTAGAGGTTTTACAAGCATCTGCATTGAAGCAGGATAAACAAAATCATAGGAGCACTCTAAAACTGTTGTTCGAGGCTACAACTACATAGATCTCCTTCTACTACTAATCTTTGTCCATAGTTTTGCACCCTTGCTCTCTCTGCATTCCACTCTCACTACAGATAACAAAATTAGGATTTAAATAGCTGGGTAGAAGAACCAATCTCCAACCACCATACGAAGGAAGTAAATTTTGATTGGACAAGGAACACGTGCGACGTCAGATCAAAAATTATGGTAAGAAATCCAATGTTGCTCCCTCAGGTGAGCGATTTCAAGAATCACTAAAGTTTGTGGGTGATTTCAGGTTTTTGCTTGAGCAGTGGCGATCTGGAGCATGAGCATCAGGTTTATTTTTAACACCCTCCTTTAAACCTAATCTCACAAGGCCTTTGACACCTAACTACTCATGCAGTCTACTAAAATTCTCCTCCTTCAAAGGCTTGGTAAAAATATCTGCTACCTGCTCCTTCGATTTGTAGAACTATAGCTGCACCTCGCCTTACTTCACCAGCTCTCTGATGAGGTGATACCGAATGTTGATATGCTTTGTTCACCCATGGAATACTAGATCCTTTGACAGTGCAATGGTGAAATTTTTGTCACAGAATATGGTTGTCGTGCCTTTCGAAGGATGGTTCAGTTCTCCTAGAACTCTTTGCAGCCAGACTGCTTGGCATGTGACTGAAGTGGTGGTGACATACTCTGCTTCAGCAGTGGATAATGCAATAATTGATTGGTTCTTGGAGGCCCATGACACTGCCCCTAAATCGATATGAATTTGCATAACAAAAAGTGCTCTTTCGATCATCAATGATGCCAGCCCAGTCACTATCTATGTGGCCTATCAGCTCCAACTGGTCTTTTTTTGTATAGAATATGCCATGGTTCCACGTCCCATTGACATAGCAAAAGATGCACTTCCTAGCTTGCCAATGTGGATCCTTTGGAGTATCCATAAACCGACTGATAAGACTAACTCCAAACATCAGATCTGGTTGAGTTGCAGTCAGATACAATAGACTGCCAACTAGCCGCTTGAACAAAGTTGGATCGATGCTTCTCTCGAAGTCCAACTTGCTCAACTTTAATCCCATGGCAATAAGTGTGATGGCAGGTTTGTTGTCCTCCATATTGAATCGCTTCAGGACATCCTTCACATACTTACCATGAGAAATGAAGATTTCATATGCCTATTGGTCAACTTCGATGCCAAGAAAATACTTCATTAGTCCCATATCTATAATCTCAAACTCCTTCTTCATGGTTGTTCTAAACTGGTCGAAAAAGACATTGTTGTTGCCAGTGTAAATCAAATTGTCCACATATAGGCAGACGATAATGAGCTCCCCTGCTTCATTTGCCTTCAGGTACAGGGTATGCTCATATGAGCACTTGATGAACCCATTCTCCTGAATATAGCCATCAATATGGTTGTCCATGCCTTGGGCACCTAATTCAACCCATACAAGGCCTTCTTCATCTTGAGGACCTTGTCCTCCTATCCTTCGATCTCATAATCGGGTGGCTGGTCTATGTAGACCTCTTCCTCCAAAAAACCATTGAGGAAGGTTGAATTGACGTTTGTCTAAAACACCTTCCAACCTTGCTTGGTTGCCAATGCTAAGATCATCCTAACTATATCAACTCGGGCTACAAGCACATACACTTCATGGCAGTCGATGCTTGACTTTTGCTTGTAGACCTTTGCCACCAATCTGGCCTTATGCCTATCCACATCACATTGGGTGTTGAACTTGGTCTTATACACCCACCTGACCCCAATGGTCTTCTTCCCTGCTAGGAGATCTACAAGTTGCCATGTATTGTTCTTCTCAATGGATTCTATCTCCTCATCCATCACCTTTACCCACTTTTGATTTTGAATTACCTATTAAAACTCCACTGGATCACATTAAGTAAAGAAGGTGAAGTTGGAGTATTCCTCATCTTCATGATGACGGGTTGCCTCATAGATGTCTTGTAAGCTCCTCATCTTCGCTAGAGTTCTCAACTTCAAGATTCTACTTACAAGTGGAGGTGACTGGAATGGTGAGACTATGCTGCTGCTGGAGGCTGCAGATGGCTACACACTCTCCTCTAAATCAATAGGCTCAACAAATGCTGGCTCAAGTTGACCAGTCTTGGACTTTTAGTTCTAGGATTCATCTTCCAAGAACTTCACATCACGACTGATGATGAGCTTTTTTGTCATAGGATTATAAAGCTTGTACGCCTTTGCCACTCATTCTATCCTATGAAGATACACTTCTTTGCTCTATCATCCAACTTCTTTCGCTTCTCTTCTGGAACATGTGCATATGCAATGCATCCAAACATGCATAAATGAGCCACACATGGCTTCTGATCGCTCCAGGCCTCTTGAGGAATTTTGTCCTTCATGCTCTTGGTGGGACATCGATTTAGCAGATAGACTGCATAGGTTATAGCCTCTACCCAAAATTCATGTGGTAGCCCCTTCGCCTTCATCATGCTACGTGCCATCTCCATGATGGTACAGTTCTTCCTCTCAACTATGTCGTTCTACTACAACATGTATCTAGTAGAGAGCTTCCTCTAAATTTCATGCACCTTGCAAAAGTTTTGGAATTCATTGGAGATGTATGCATCTCCACCATCCGTTCTTAGGGTTTTGACCCGATAGCCATTATATTTCTCCACCAAAGCTTTGAACTCCTTAAAATTGCCAAAAGCCTCTGACTTTTTCTTAATGGCATAGATCCAGGTCTTTCGACTGAAGTTGTCAATGAAGGTCAGGAAATACTTATTGTTGACAAATGTGGTGGTCTGCATCGGACCACAAATGTCTGAGTACACCAGCTCCAATGGTTGTGATGCTCTCCAGGACTGATTGGAAGGGAACAAATACCTGTGTTGCTTGTCGACTAAGAAGCCTTCACAAACTTGATTCGACTGCTCAATAAGAGGTAAAACCTTCACCATCTACTTCTCGTGTAGTAAATTTAGGCCACTAAAACTTAGTTGACTGAACCTGAGATGCCACAGCCAGGTAGCATCCTTCACGATTGCACTCAGGGACATTAGAGACTTGTTATGAATCTACAATGGAAACATCTTGTTCTTTGTCATGGACACCATTGCAATCTATCCATGTGCTTTATCTCTGATGGTGCAAGTTTTGTCTTTGAACTGAATAGTGTTTCCCTTCTGCATGAGCTATCCCACACTTAGCAGGTTGTGATTCAACCCAGGCACATAGTACACATCATAGATTTGTTTTCTTTCATCGTTCCTGGTGTGGATGATTATTTTGTCTTTCCCCATTATGGTAACCTTGCTATTGGTCCCCATATTCACCTCAGACTGGAGTGTTTCATCCATTTGGGAGAACATCCCTTTGTTCCCTGTCATGTGATTTTTTCATCCACTATCGAGATACTATATGTTCTTCTAGCTCTCCTCAACACTATAGGTCAGCAACATGTTTCCTCCTACCACATTTCTGATTTCATCCGTGTAATGGGCTTGCTAGTGGTTCTCCTTGGCCATCCTCTTTATGCACTATGAGATATAATGGTTGTATTTCTTGCAATAATAACATTGGACCTTGGATATGTCATTTTTTTGGCTTGATGCACCTTGTTGGTTCTTTGCTCCACCTCTTCCACCTTGCTGATGGAAATTGTAATTGGTCTCTCCCTCGCTAGGGTTTGATCGTCCTCCTTGCTTGTTTCCTTTCCCATGCCTACCTTTGCCTCTTCCTCCTTGAGAACTAGAGGCGCCATGGTGGGAATATTGTCTGCCACAGTCTTGGAATGAGACATGTGCTTTGAATTCTTGCTATAGAGAGGGCTGAGAAGAGTAGCTCAACCTCTGCTCATGTATCTGCAATGAAACCATGAGCTCATCCATCGAGAGGGTTGTTAGATCCCTCAACTCCTCGATTGCTATCAAAATAGAGTCAAGCTTAGCAGGAAAGCTTATGAGAATATTCTCCATGATTCTTTGGCTCTGCACAATTTTTCCATTCAACCACATCTATTTGATGATGTCTTGCATCTGAGTGAAGAAGTCACCCATGGACTCTATTTTGTTCATTTGTAGGTTCTCAAACTCCCTCCTTAGCATCTGCATTTTCATGAGGTTGACTTTTTTGGTGCCCTAATACAAGCTAGCCAAAATATCCCAGGCCTACTTTTCCTTGGTGGTCGATGCGATCCACAAGAATATGGTCTCTTCGACTGCTTGAATGATGTAAAATCGGGCCTTATGGTCCTTCTTGGTGTTCTCCTTCAACAGGTCCCTGTATGCTTGGGAGACGATGGCCAGTGCTATTGCATCTACCATTTTAGGGTAGCTATTCTCGACCAGGTACCATAACTCTTGAGATCTAAACATGATCTTCATCTGGATGCTCCAGTAGTCATAATTCTTGCCATTGAAGTGCAAGATCTGCAACTGCAAGTTGTTACTGTCAGAAGTCATGCTTCCATCTCCGTGTCAGGGAACTGAAGGACTCTGATACCAATTTGAAGAAAATTAAAATCGAATTCCCTGAATCGCTTTCTCCTTGAGCGATATTGAGAAATACTGACAAGCATTGGTGAAATAGAGAACAAAAGGTTTACGCCACAAATAGTTGTCGCGGACCAGTGATAAGGAGGAAAGGGTCACTTTATGAGCGACGATGAGAAAGAAAAAAAACTTTCAAATTACTTGAATCTCCAAATCACTTTCGCTTTTAGCGATGAAGGGAAAATATTTGTTTCGCGAGCGATAAGGAGAATGGACACACAATGCAAAAAATCTTCTAAGACATTAAACCTCCAAATCGTTAAATGAACATGGAAAAGACATCGAGCGACAAAGGGTTTTAGCGATTTTGAGAGTTTGGCTAAAAGATAAAATAGACAAAGGATGAACTAGGGACCTTGTGCCCTAAATTGCTAATCAAACATGCAAATGATGCAAATTGTTGGTCTCATGAGCGCTAAAGGGAATTTTGAGGAGTTTTGAGCGATGGAGGGAAAATTGGAGTAGGATGAAACCATATAAGACAAAACACTAAAGACAGAAGAAGTAAATGACAAAAATGTTTGCCTTGCAATTGGTTAAGTTTAAAATATCGAAGATCGCTCAAATCATGAGTGCCAAAGGGGGAAAATGAACCCAAACGAGAGATATGGAGAAAAGGTCAAATTTTGCTCTCAGTATTAGGAAACCTCGGACTTGATCATTTAATGAGAATGAAATGTGGTAAACCAAAGGTTCTAGAGTTGTAGATAAGATGAATAAATAAAACCAAATTTTATTTATAATGGTGGAGAAATTACATTCGAACCTCCGTAGAGGGTTTACAAGCATCTGCGTTGAAGCAAGATAAACAAAATCATAGGAGTACTCTAAAATTGTTGTTCGAGGCTACAACTACATAGATATCCTTCTGCTACTAATTTGCATCCATAGTTCTACACCCTTGCTCTCTCTGCATTCCACTCTCACTACAAATGACAACAAAATTAGGATTTAAATAGCTAGGTAAAAGGACCAATCACCAATCGTCGTACAAAGGAAGTAAATTCTGATTGGACAAGGAACATGTGCAGCGTCAGATCAGAGCTTATGGTAGGAAACCCAATGTCACTCCCTCAGGTGAGCGATTCTTGGAATCACTAAAGTTTGAGGGTGATTTCAAGTTTTTTCTTAAGCGATGGCGATCTGGAGCATGAGCATCAAGTTTATTTTCAACAATATATGTATCAATTGAGTGTTGACCATTCCAACTCAAAGAAGTAGGTATACCCTAAAACAAAGTCTTTAACGACAATGTGCTTAGGATATCATGTTTGATTTTATATTTGGTGTTGTCCATTCTAGCCCAAAGAAGCAGGTATACCCTAAAACAATGCCCCAAAACAATGTCCCTAGCAAACTGTTTGCATAGGTTATAATGTTCGATCTTATATTTTATGTGATAGCTTTTTTGGCTTTCATTGGAACCAGTAAACTTCTTATTTTTATTTATTTATTTTCACTTAGTTTTTTTTCCTATGTGAATATTTGTGTTTTTAGGTTGAATACATGGCCAATTTTTATTTTCACTTAGTTTTGTTTCCTATGTGAATATTTGTGTTTATAGGTTGAATACATGGCCAATTTAAGTTGTATGAGAAACCTTGTCACAAGATAGGAATCTGTTACAAAACCACCCATACTTATTTCTTCGTTGGGCTATGGAACCAGTGCCATCTCGTGGAACTGAAGCACAGGAAAATCAAGACTACTTTTCCATTGTCCTCCACTAACATTTTTTAGTGTCCTTCACTTGATGTTCTAAGACTTGTCTATATTTTGTGAACAAGAGTTTTGGGCATTTTGTGAACACTAGAGTTCTTCCCATTTTTGTCATTTCTACCAATACAACCATTACAAGTTGGAATGAAAGGCCATATGGGCATTGATCTCATAACCAAAGTTTTTTTTTCCAAAGCTTGAAGGGTTTGCAGATGTATTGTTGTAATGCCATAAGACAAGACACTTCTATTTTTTGGTAGTTTCAAATTAGCTCTTACAGTTGCTTTGAATAGAGGATTTCCACCATATATGATTATAGTTCATGGAAAAACTATGATGTAATTAGTTTTTTTTTTTGTTAATGACATAATTTCCTTATTAAAGTATAAACATAACATCGATTTAAATATTTTTAATATATTTATCTTAAACCTTAAATATGCAGGTTTGCTTGTACATGTTCTTGTTAAATTTCTTTGTGTATTTATTTAACTCAAAAGATTATTTTCTAAGAATTTTCAGTGTTATTAATGATTATTGTAATATTTGTTCTATGTGTAAATAGTTGATAATATTTTTAAATATTTATTTAAATTAGTTTTTATTCATATGTTAATTGATTATTGTAATATATATATATATATATATATATATATATATTATTTTATTATATTGAATTTGCTGTCAAAATCATATTAACCAAAATATTAAAGGAACAAATAGAATATAAAGGTAGATTGTGATCTGGGTGCTTACATCTAGGCCTGAACACCCAATAACATTGAAACCATGTAGACTTCATTCTAGTAGGGACAAAGCAAACACATGTGCATTCGCAAGGTCATGCAAGACACCCATCATAAAAAATAAGCACAATGGAGACCATACACAAACCCCCATTTCTGTATTATAACATGAGGTCATGAAGGACCAACATAGAGAACTAAGAAATATTGTGACACTCAGGGCACCCGAATACAAGCATTGGAAATGAACAACCTCACAAATGATCCCCTAGTGATCCATGTTAAAAACTGAGATATCCTCAATGGTTGTTATGGGGATGAAAAAATATGCAATCACAAATACTCTAAAAATACATGCTAACATAAAACTGAATGACTAGAGACTATTGGGTTGCTCCCTCTAATGGGTGGCTTGCACATTATCTGCTAATAAGGGACTACTGCACTCTGCCAAAATAAAAACTACAAGGGAGAAGCGATGTTGGGAAAACATCTGCTAAGGAGAAGATCCTAAGTGACCCTACTCTACCTCATGCTATGATGGGATCCTAATATGAGGATTGGAGTGAGTGTTGTTGGCTTCTAATTCCACTTGACCCAAATGCTTCATCAAGTGTGCCTGATTATGCATCACCAAGTAATGTTTCTCTAATAATTCACCTACCATGTTCTATAAATTCTATCCAAGCTATGAGCCAAGGTCTCATAGATATGCCTCTTTAGAGCTATGATTTCTTCTTGTATTGCTTTCTCCTTATGGGTGCAACCTGCTAACTCAGTTTGCAACTAGAATTTTACAACAACAAAGATGCTAGCTACTCAGAGATTAGGGATATCTTCTTGATCAATTTTAAAAATGGATTTGCATCAAGTCTTCCATATATGAAAGATGATATTTGCCCTAGTAATGGGGAGAAGAAATTTTTTATTTGGCATCGGATTGATACCCAATAATGCTTGATCCTTTGTCATGGGTAGTGGTAAGAGATAAAGTAATTGTTGCATAACACCAAATATGATGGGCATAAAAACAATTCCAAAATAGATGTTGTACCGTCTCTTCCAAACCACAAAATGGGTAATCACCTTACCGTTGGCCCGTCCATTTTAGTCTACTTTGATTAGGTAGACCTTGAAGGACTACATTTCAATGAAGAATATGTAACTTTCCTTAAATTGGGGTAGATTTCATAAGCTTGAAGGTTCTTGCCCAAGTGGCCCAAGTGGCCCAATCGAACTCTAAGTTCTATTTTTTACTGAGCATATTTGTAAATTGCTGACAATTCATAGGATATGCTTGGTACCAAAATTTTAGGATTGGCTACTCAAAGTCATGATTGCCAAACCATTTTCAATGATACCAATAGGGACTAGCTTCCAATGGAGAAGATAGAGGTTGGGGCACCTGGGAGGTGATGGAAAGGATCCACATAATGACTACTTTATCAGTAGGATAGAGGCCAAATTCTAAATGGATTTGCTTCCAATATTTCCATGATGACTTAAAAAAATTCCAAATGTCATCCACCAAAATTATTCCCCTTTTGAAGAGACACCTAGCAAGAAACTATGGACTCATGCCAAGAGGTGCATTAAAGGTGAGGAGACATGACCACCATAAGTTGTTTTAGAGGAAATATATGGGGCCTTGCTTTGGAGGAATCTACCATGAAATAAATTGATGTACTTGTTGGTAGGCATTCCAAATCCCTTTGAGAATATTACAACCTTCTATAGAGAAATAAGGGGCTTCTAAAAGAACATTAGTGTATGACATATTTGTCCAAATTTTACCATATATCCAAGGTTTTTTCAAATTCTCCCTCATTAACACCTTCCATGGATCATTCCCTATGATCACCATTTGCATCAATTTAGATATGAGCACATAGACCTGTAATTGAAGGTTGGGTATTCCTAGCCCATTGTATGAAACTAGTCTACAACAATTGCTCCAGGAGACCATTGGTAGACCTCATTTGGTTAGGTTTTTTTCCAAAACAATTCTTGAAGCATATTTTTTATCTTATAATACCCAACCATGCTAGGAGTTAAAAGTGAAGAGAAGTAAACATGAAAGGGGATACTTTTTTTAAACAATATGGATTTTATCTACTTGAGAAATTTCTAGAGATTTCCAATATTCCATTTTTTTGGCAAATTTGTCCATACACCAATTGCACATAGATTTGGGTGAAAGGTCAACACCAAAAGGAAATCTCAAATACTTAGATATTTCTCCTCTTTTCACCCACTTCCATGTTGTTGGTATTCAATATGACTTATCAAATCCAAAGAGAATAATAGAGTTCTTTTATTCTTGGATTCTTTCACTAGAGACCCTATAGAAGGTGTGAACTGTTTGAAGGATGTTCATAATATTTTTTTGATCTGCCAAAGGAAAAAGCATAAAATCATCTATGAAGTAAGATTTGATAAGTTGGGAGCCATTTGGAAAGGGAATATCTCTTATCCTCCCTTATTTAATTGCATATTCCAATAGATAACCAAGGGTATCAGTTGCAATTACAAATAGATAGAGAGCCAATGAGAAGCCTTTCCTAGCTAATATTTCCATAGAAATGCTATTAGATATTTTTGTATTAATAACCACTCTTGCAAAATAATTTGGAAAGAGGGAAGCTACCATATCGATGAATCTATTACGAAAACCAAGCCAATGAAGTATGCTTAAGATGAAAGGCCACTCTAATCAATCATAAGAAATATGCTTAAGAAATATCCTCTTATATTTCCACAATTTCTAGAAAAACCTTCTTCTTAGACTTGGTAGTCATTCCAATGCCCATAGAAGAATTTGGAGGGTCCATAAGGCTAAAAAAAATATCTAATCATGAGGAAGTAGAGTTTTGCCAAAATATTTTATCCTTAAGCAAATAAACTATGGAAATATTCAAAGCAAACAAACTTTAATTTTTTGAAAATCCCTAAGAGAAGAAAGAAAACTATGCTAGTAGCAATGGCTAACACAAAATATATGGTAAATAATCTACCAAATCCTAGGGGTTAAAAATGAAATAAAACCTCAAAAGTCATATTTCATATTGAGTTCACTAAAATATTTATAAGAAAAGGGGATATCTAATGTAATTATTCAAATTAATACTAGAGAGAGAGAGAGAGAGAGAGAGAGAGAGAGATCAATTTTTAGAAAATATTTTTTGGAGGACATATGTGATGACATATCGTAGTCCTACTTCTATCTTTATTTTTTACAGTTTTACATGGATCCTTGTTTTCCTACATAAGGACTAATAAATTTAGTCCATCCCTTTCCCATAAATAGAAGGACAAGACTCTCTTCCACTTACAAAATAAAATTTAATTGCAATAAATTATCTACTACTTAGGCATATAGGTTCTCTATATACATAAAAATATAAATATGGTACTTCGATATGTAAGGCAATTATACTAAATATATGAATGGTAACATGAACATGCATGATGCCATAAGTTGTTATGATATTAATCCATTGAGTAAGAAAATTTTATGTTCACAATGATCTAGAATCTAACATAATTGTAATTTCACAATCCATGAGGACTTGATAAACCCTTACTTTTTTCAAATGAGAAGAACAAACCAATTGGGATATCTTATCACTCAATCATATAGGCATTTTATACACATAAAGATGTCAATATTATCCTTTGATGTGTGAGACAATATGTAAAAACCAATCAATATTTATGGACTAGGGATTTTAACATATAATATTATATAATTAAATTCCTTAGTTAACATATAATATACAATTTCATTGCAATAGTTATTTCTTCTTTATTTTCTCTAAATGATAAAATTTTCTTCAAAAATAAAGGATAAGGTTTTTTTTTTTGGATTTGGTTAGTGTGATAAACCCCTACGATTGACACTTAGGACTAGTAATTCCCATCCCACCATGACATCTCATAAGGGGGAGATCTAAGCTTATCAACAGGGGATGTAACACACAACCACACACACATCACGATATGAACCTTGGACCTCCTGAAGAAGAGCCAAACCTTGAATTGTTGTGTTTTCCCTTAGAAAAAATAAAGGATGAAGTTACTTTATTGTTTCACTCATTCAACTAGAATATAAAAAATATAGTTTGAGGGACTTTTAATTTTTTCATTGAGCCAACCATGGTATGAACTAAAGAAAAAATAAAGGATTATCAGGGATTGAAATGGGCCCCACCTAGATTACATCATTACCTTAGTGCTATTACAACAACTTGACAGGTACACATCTATATTTTTATAAGATTCTAATTTTAGTATTTTCTTTTTAAAGTATTGGAATCAGAATAGTTGAACTAATACCATTTTACAGGTTAGTGAAAAAAACTTAATGGTTGGAATATCTTGTTAGATTAAACATAGGTGAAAACATGTATCATTTAATAGTAATTGCTTACATTAGCTTTGAATTTTTTATATAATTGACATTTTCATAGAAAATTTAGGATTGTTCTTCATGAAATCTAAAATTTAATTTGATAGATTTAGATTATTACTAAGTTTTTTCTTAAATATAATAAAAAATATATTTATATAGTCTTGCTAACATTTAGTGTATGATTTTATTTATTACTTTCTTAGTCATAGGCTATATATATCATGATAATAAAGGATATAATTTTTTTATTTATTATCTATATTATAATTCATAATAATAAAAAGTATTTATAATATTTTAAAAAGCCATTTTATTAAAACCTTACTCTAACAGATTATACATCAATATTTTTAATATTTCCAACAATGGATTTGAAATTTTTATACACTTTTTCCTCTATTGGAATTTCCATGAAAGCAAGAAATATTTTATATTACTTTCTAACATTTGTATTTAACACCATGATTATGAATTATTAACATTGTAATTATGTCTCATTTTTTGAGTAAAATTTGGATTATATTATGTCATTAATAAAACATTATAATATTTTGGTGCTAACACCATCCACCAAAAAAACCAAAATGAGGTGGATAAGGAGTAAAACATCCAAAAATGAATAAACATAAGAATAGAAGCTTATAACAATAAAAGGACTATAATTGTAGCCTATTGTAATACACCACATATCATCACTCATATGTGGAATAACTTTTAATATGGTGAAGTCTTGAGTATGTTTTTATTATATATTTTGAATAATTCAAGGAGGAAATAGAAGTAATCAAATCCTAAACTTGTCAATCACTATTAATTTCCTTCTTATTATTTTCTAAGTGGACCTTATGAAAATATTGTATCATGTGAAAATATTGATGAACTTTGTATTTAACATATTCTAGAGTGTTGGAAACTCCATGGACATTGGAATGAATACATCCCACATGTAATATAAGATCAAAGTTCAAGTATGCTAAAACTATATTCCATTGAGGAGAAAAACTCGTAAACATATTTTTGCATATAAACTTCCAAATATGCTTGAGAAGGATGAGTCTAAAAACATCCCATAGTTTAGGGTAATTACCCTACTATAAGAAATTAAGCAAAGAAAACTTCCAAGTCAAAGAGGAGTATAAAAAATTTTAGAAGGCATCCCAAAACTATTTTGCCATATCACAAAACCAAGGCAAGTGAATACAATTTTATGAAGCATTACAAACTTTGCATAGAGGGAAAATATGTAAAATCCAATCTAGAATTTAAGAACTTGGGAATTTTCTATGTAGAACCCATCATCCAAGAACCTAAGTTTTGTATTCAAGAAGAAATTTCCAAATTTGAGTTGCAAGAGGATACCATTGGTTATTCATAAAATTAACTTGTCATTTGACATTAATATTAGAGTCCAATGGTAAAGGACACATTATTTTTGTATATCCAATTGAAATTAATGGAATATATTATATGGCTATTAAGTCATCTCTACTATGATCATATATTGTATGTAATTATTCTTAACTTTATGAGGACCTACCAAGGAATGGGAGCCATAACTAAGCCATAATACTGTTTTAACCAAGGGGGAAAAGAGCAATAATCATAGATTTGGTTTTAGGTAAGAATTGAGTAACTACCTAGATCCCAAATATCTCTTATTTTAATTATAAATATTTTCATAAATACTAGTCCTCAAATAACACTACACAAGCCTTATCATTATGGAGGATATGTTTATTCCACCAAAGACTATTTAGAGCAATGGTTAGATCATGTCTTAAGGATTCAAACTTCCAATCCTATAAATGAGAAATTGATTACCAATATTTCTAGTTATAGGTAAGAGGGATAGGACCTTTAACCATAATGTATGGTTCATTAAGGACCTTATCCTCCCAAGGAGTTTGTTTCCATTTACCTATGTGATTAGCTTGAGAGATTTTGTATTGAAGCAAGTGTTTCAAAATTGTATCTCCATTGATGTCTCTAGCAACCCATTTTATAGCTAAAATGTTTCTCTGGATGAGAGGACCAATAATACCTATACCCACTAAAGCCTTTAGTTGAGCACAAGGTTTCCATGATATTTTTGCCATTCCCATATCCCCATAGCATTTGGTCCATAAAAATTTATGAATGACATTAGTTAATTTTTTATAGGCTTCCTTGGAGGCCACCCACTAAGAGGAGTAATAAATATGAGAGGTTGTCATATATTATTCATAAATTGAATTCTTCCCACTTAGGAAAAAACTAAGTTTGCCAAGCATTGAATTTCTTTTGAAGTCTTTTCATAACCTAGTTCACCACATATTTAGAAGAAATATTGATCCTCAAGAGGGTTCCCAAGTATTGAAAAATCATTCCATAAGGTATTATATTCCACTCAGTTGAGGAGTTGCATCTACTAGGTGTGGAATAATATAGAAGACTTGTTAGAGTTAGAGACTATTACATAATTTAGATCATATAAATGTATCTTTATAGGTATATAATTAGGATATATTATTACTTTAGGGGGAACTTATCTAGTTACTTTATGCAATGTAATAAATGCACAAGTGTCAATGTGCAAGTTGTAAATGTGCAAGGTGTCCCTTGTACAACTAGGTAGAGTGTTGGCCAAGGAATATATCTTCCATTATAAAAGAGCGTCATTGTAAGAGATTGACAAGATAGTAGGTAGTAGCAGTATTACTGTGTAACTCTATTATCTAGTTACTTTATACAATATAATAAATGCACAAGTGTCAATGTGCAAGTTGTAAATGTGCAAGGTGTCTCTTGTACAACTAGGTAGAGTGTTGGCCAAGGAATCTATATTCCATTATAAAAGGGCCTTATTATAAGAGATTGACAAGATAGTAGGTAGTAGTATTATTACTATGTAACTCCATTAGTGATGGAGTACAATGTAGTTTTGTAGTATATTGCATGGAGTGTCCATTTTCTCCATAGCAATATTTTATTCATTTTTTCATTTATATTTATAGCATATTTTTGTAATCTCTTAAATTTAATTTCTCTTATATTTTTGCATCCTATGATTTCCATATCTTATTGTAATCTATCTCAAAATTTAACAATGGTATTTGAGCCACGATAGATCTAGTCACAGTAGAACTAGCTACTTTATATTGAAAGGAGAACCACCATTATTATTAAGCCTAAATTTTTATGAACCCGATTCACCATAGTACACAGGCTCTTGCAAAAGTCTTCAAAATAATCAAGGTGGTAGGGAGAGCTTCCAGAAAGTATTACTTTTAAAATAGGACTAGTCACCATACTTCAATTTTTGTAAATCGGATGTTTCATTGGATCCATTGCATGTAAATTTTATTTCCTTAAGATTATCTAGTAGAAAATATTGGAAAGAGAAATTATGAAATTTATTTGGCTAAAATTCTTCCCACATAGTTATAGAAAAACTCATGAAGATAAGGATTTAGCATTTGATCCACTAGTTTGATGAATCAACTAGTGAAGCTCATCTAAGATATCTGAAAAGTTTATTATTGTTTGAAGTTTATTTTATTATAGGGAACTAATTATCAAATTATTGAGACACATCCTATAATATAAATATAGGATATTTCAAATTCATTTCTCGAAAGTCAGATTACCTTCATAGTCTAGATATTAGTTGTTGCAAGCGAAGAATACTATAGATTAGACTCTAGGACAAATGGTTGTAGTGAATTCTAAGATTGAATATCTCCATAGATAAATTCAACTTCACAGCAAAAAATGCCATAGAAGGCTATATCCTAAAAAGGCCATAGAAGCCTTGATCTAAGAAAAATATACAAAAGTCTTAATCCAAAAAAAGGCCATAGAAGCCTCAATCTGAAAAAGGCCATAGAAGCCTTGATCCTAAAGAAGACTCTAGAAGAGAGTAACTAATTCAAAAGCAGATTCAAATTTTAGTACTAATAATTTGTTGTAGGAAAAGGAGATTCAGTGAGTTTGAAAACTTTCTACAAGAAATTTAGGAAGAGTATTTTCTTTAGAATCATTCAAAACTTGAAGGTGAAGAGATTAGGTGAAAATATCATTTAATAAGCTTCCATTCTTGGAAGGATGAGAAGAACTAGGAGAATCCTATTCAAATATAGAAGCAGTAGAATCATAAGATCCAGGAGGGATATCTCAATTCTATAATTTGAAGGTCTCAAGGAAGACCAAAGAAGCTACAAAATCAAAGACCTAGGAGATGTCTCAAGGAAAAACTCTTGTACAGCCTTGTTGCTAAAGCAAGATCATCAAAAGAGTTCCTAGAAGAACTCATTGAAGAAATTATCCATCAAGGAAAAACTTTATGATAAGGGAAATATTTGGGACAATTATCACCATTCAACAATAAGCCCAATTAGGAGAAGAAGAATTGGAAAAGAGTGCCAAAGAAGATAATTAAGACCTCCAGAAATTCAACGCCTTGAGAAGAATATCTTGCTTGAAATCAGAATTTGAAAAGAAGACTTGAAGATAGAATAAGCTTGTCAAAGCCAAGATATTTTATGATTACCTTTCAATAAGGTATAAATATTCATCCAAATACATAGTAAAACGGAGAATATTACTAAATAAGAAGAAACCACCAAACCCTAGGCTTGTGAAAGAAAGTTTGAAACCTTTTTTTGGTGAAGGAGGAGCTTTTTTTAAAAGCTAACAATTTTTTTAGAAATCTAAAGAAACAAGCTTGATCTACATCGTCTACAAAAGCTATCAAAAAGGTAAGCAACTATTGGTGCAAGTAAATTCATTAATTGGACTACTTATCAATTTTGTTAAAGCACCTTATATTATATTAGAAGTTGTAAAGAGGAAAATTGAATTATAGTCTTAAAAAGTGCAAAAGATAAAATTTTCTTTTAAGTTTCATTTTCACATTAGAAGTTGATTAAATTTAAAAAGTTACAATCAACTACCTATCTTATATCTTGAAAAAGAAGACTAGATCCTACAACTATGTTTGTAGTGAAATTTGTAAGAATGTATTCCATATTAAGCTTTAAAGGTTGCAGTGGATTTTTTAAGAGTATTTTTGAGAAATTAGTAGAGCAATAAGGTAAAATTATTGTTACCATTTAAAGTGCATCTATTGAGTACCATTCTAGTTTATTTTTTAACTAGTTGCTCTCAATTAGTTTGTGTTGTTAAAAAGCATAAAAACTATAAAAATATGCAGAAATTTCATGGCCAAAAGAAGCCACCATTACAAGAAAAAATGTGGAGTAGAAAACCACGATTGATGTCCTTGAAGGAAGCCTCAAATAGAGACCTTGGAAGTCTCAAGATTCAAGGAGAATATAAGGGTTTATTTTTAGCATAGAGTACCAGAATCCTTATTCAAAATTATATTTTATTAGATTGGATTGAATATCATCCAAAGAATAAGGAAGAAGGATTTAAAAAATAATTATTCATTTTTGTGCAAGATTTACTTATTACAAAAGGTACCTCTTTTGTTCCTTGGAAGAAAAAAAGTATTACTATTTACAAGTGGACAATAAGGATGTTTTTATCCAGTAAATTTACTGCCAAATTAAGGAGCCACCAAAGAGCTCATACAATCATTATATTTGCAGTCAGAGGAAGGAACCACCGAAGAGCTCACACGTCCAAGAGTTGAGGTGTTTAAAAACAATGTTTTCCTCCATCAAATACAACCCTATAAGCAATGCATCACATGCAATAGTGGAGTTATTTAAAAAATATATTACCACTCATGCTTACGTAGAAAAAATGGCAACATTTAGTGTAGGTTATCTACATAAAAGATAAAGCAAAAGGGCTACCTATTGGTTGTTATAACCAACACTATTTTTCAAGCACTGAAGAAGGGCACAAATTGGCATTAAAATGACCTATGAAACCTAAAAATAGGTACAAATATAAGATCTATACCTAAGGCATCCATTGAAGCTAATATCCACCAAAAGGAAAGATCAAAATTATGCCATAGAATCATGAAGTAATTCACCTATAGACATCCATCATCCTCACCAAGCCAGCATGCAAAAGGAAGCTTGCATATCAAGAAATATAGCAAGCTTACATAGGGTACAAATATAAAGAAATAATTAGAGTTGCAAAAACATATTTGAAGCATTAGAAAGGAGGCTCACATGCACAAGCCTTGAGTGCCACTTGGCACAAATTTTTTAAGCTTCCCAACGTTCATGAAGACCCCAGTGCTCACCTAAAGGGAGTTACATTCATTTGGAGGATTTAAGAATCTCTGGAGGTTACCACCAACCTCATCATTGCTAAAGGTATGTTGAAGACACCTACCTTGTAATGCTTCATGTGACACTTGTCATGAATCCCATATTACTTAAGACACCAATTTTGAAGAATGAAGAAGAATACAATAGTGTGAAGTATAAAGTAGTAGAATGAAGCTAGAACGTACTCAAACTAGAATTGAAACTCTCCATACACCATTCAAAGGTGTAAAAAAAGCATTTAAGATGCTATCATAAAAGCAATGAACCAGTGCTTGCATTCATAGAAGCTCTATCATATTTAGAGCACATTTCAAGGATCTTTCAATGTCATATATAGAAGATAAGAAGCACCAAACTAAGGGAAATTTAACATTGGTCAAAGAGGGCTTTGAATGCCCATGAGAACTATGCTCCACACAGTTTCTAGTCAGTTGCCACACAACACAGTATTGGAGGATTATTAAGGTAAATGTTGATTTATTATTTTCTTGCTTTAAACCCAAGGTTTTAGAGTTATAAGGAAACATTACATCACCTATTACAATATTTAGCATTAATTATTTATTAAGAAAGCATATTTCAAAATTATTAATATTTGTAAAAGGCTAACAAGGAAAAATAAGGGTTATTATTAAAATTTAAATTACTTGCAAATATTATTTTCTAATCTTTCCAAATTTTGGAGTTATAAGGAATACACCATCAAATTTAGGAATTAAAAATTAGAAAACATTAAAATAAACCAAAAAGTGTATTTAAAAAGGTTTATTAAATTTTTTCAAAGGTTGAAACTTTTTATAATAGTGTTATCTCAAAAACACTTAAAGAATTGAAAATAAATCCAACATCAAAACCTCTTCAAAAATTTAAAATAGTGCTTAGTTCAATAGGATTAACAAGGAGATACAAATTTGATTTTGGTGTTTACAAAATTTCACAAGATTAACTCAAAATTGAACTACAATTTACAAAAAACACTATATTGATTATATATCCTATCCAAAACATCTTAGGAAGTCATAAGGCATTTTACAAAACTTTGTAATATTAGCATCCATAAAAAAATATCAAGTTCTAAATCCATTGGATAGATGTAAGCATCCTACAAAACCTAAAATATTATTAGGTTTGCAAACATTCATCATTAGAGAGACATAAGGAAGTACACAAAATATAAGAGTTTATAAACGGAATTCAAAGACATCCAATAAATTCTTCCTAGCTAGATCCCAAATACTCAAGGGCCCAAATTATTTCTCTTGGAATAATAAAGTAAAAGCAATATTGGTATATGAAAAACTCTGGGATATTGTCCAAGGGAAAACAAAGAAACCTGCCACATATGATATTGAGATTCTAAAATTTTAGGAAAATGATTCAAAAGCTCTAATGATCATAAAATTTGCTATCACTGATGAAATACAACCTTATATAAATTTAGAAAAAACATATTCTGAAGCTTGGACAAGCTTAGAAAAAATATTCAAATAAAATAACAAAGCCACCATTATTCATATACAAACTCAACTACATTTCTTGAAAATGAGTAGTGGATAAAGCATAGAACTTTTTCTAAGGAAGGTAGCAAATATTAAAGAAAAATTATTAACTATTGGATAGGATCCTAAATATGAACTTCTTAATCAAGTAACCATGAGAGCACTTCTAGAAAACTATAAGCATTTGGTCACATATCTACAAATCCTAAGTAAAGATACTTCTTTTGATGACTTAGTCAATATACTTCAAGAATGTGAGGTGGAACACACTGTAAAATATGAGATGACTAACACTGTATTACCATCAAAATATAATACATAGAGAAATATTGCTTTATCAACAAAAGCATGGAGAACACAATATTGTTAGATATGCAAAAAGAAATGTCATAGTACCAATTATTGTGAGTACAATCCCAAAAACCACAATCAAGAAAATTAGATAAATAATGGGAATCAATTTCAACCAAGATAGTATCAAAGAAATTCTTGTCAACATTAATTTCAGTGACCAAACGATTATCCTCAATTGGAGTATCGAAAGGGGAATCAGAAAGGACACCTGGTTCAGAGGATAGAAGAAATTGAAGAAATAGATGAACACTCAAAAAATTATGAGGAGAAAGATCTATCACTAAATGTAACACTTTATAGATACACTAACCATTTGCTTGAATAGGTTACAAAGAATTCAAATAAAGAGTACAAAGTTCAAGATGAGGAAGAAGATCCATATTGAAGACTAAAGTCTTCAGTACCCAAATAATGTAATACAGGTGGGTGTTAGAGTTAGAGTCTATTACATCATTTAGATCATGTAAATGTACCTTTATAGATACATACTTAGGACATTAGATTACTTTATGTGGAAGTTATTTAGTTACTTTATGCAAATGTAATAAATGTACAAGTGTCAATGAGCAAGTTTTAAATGTGCAAGGTATCCCTTGTACAACTAGGTAGAGTGTTGGCCAAGGAAACTATCTTCCATTATAAAAGGGCCTCATTAGTTATGGAGTACAATGTAGTCTTGTAATATCTTGCATGGAGTGTCCA
This sequence comes from Wollemia nobilis, assembly GCA_028583015.1. Classification (NCBI taxonomy): domain Eukaryota; kingdom Viridiplantae; phylum Streptophyta; class Pinopsida; order Araucariales; family Araucariaceae; genus Wollemia; species Wollemia nobilis. Next base: position 28,330 of record JAQPPZ010012528.1, on the reverse strand, counting down.
TTTCCTCCATAGCAATATTATATTTATTTTCATCATTTCTATTTATAGCATATTTCTATAATCTCGTAAATTTAATTTCTCTTATATATTTGCATCCTGTGATTTTCATCTCCCATTGCAATCTACCTTAAAAGCGAATAAGTATTTTATTTTAGAGTGGTTGATATGAGAGTCAAAGACATCACAAAACAATTGTACAAGCTCTTAAACCATATCTACCTATTTTTAGGTATTTTGAAAACAAAGAAGGGAATCATAAATAAAATGAGGGTTACAAGAATTTTATTATTTCCAATAATTTTAATAACCTAAATGAGGTCATTAGATTGAGCCTTATGAATAAGATATACAAGATCATTAAAATATAAAAAATACAAAAAATAAGCGCAACCTTTTTTGATAGATTATTGCAAAGGGAAGGAGAGAGAAAGAGTTTCATTAACCACAACACAAGATGAAGCATCACCAAAGAGTATACCAATTTTATTATAGAATTTTGGAATGAAACCAAACCAAGAAAGCATATGGAAAATAAAATTCCATTTTATTATATCATACACTTGTCAAAATATAAGTTAACCAAGAAGGCATCTTGATTGGAGTTAATAACCCATTGTATAGTTTCCCAAGGCTTCATAATATTATCTAATATATAATAACATTTAAGAAAAACAAATTATTTTTGGTGAACAATAGCTTGAGAAACAATTTCAATTTTTTAATCTATAGCTTTAGCTATGATCTTGTACAAAATTTTAATGAGCGTAATAGGTCTCCAATTGGATATTTGGTTATCAATCATACCTTTAGAAATCAATTTTATTAACCCTACATTGATATAAGCTCCAAGGGAAATTTTCTATAGATATTCAATGTATACATGGTGAAGATCAAAGGAAAGGATATACCATTTGTTTACTATACTATACTAGAGGACCGTCCAAAGTAGGAGCTTTTTCATTATTCATAGAAAAATATTCATGTTTATCTCAAATAATGGGGTCTACTAGGGAGGAAATGTATTCTTGCACATATTCCATTAAAATAAGTTGGATGTCATTCTATGGCTATATTGTAAAAAGTTAAGAGAAGTTACAAAAAGATTCATGATCTCATTAGAGTCAGAAAGAGAATGACCTGAAGGGTCCTTGAACTCAGTAATCCTTTCCAAAATATTATTATGCCTATGGTAGTTAAAAAATTAGTTCCCTTGTCACCCTGGGAGATCCAATTGAGGTGAGATTTAACTTGTGCCCCTCTAGCATGCTAAGACTCATAAAATCTCACCTGATTTTCAATATTAGCTAGATTACATTGAACAATAAAGTTAGTGGGAGTCTTTCATAAGCATGAAATGAATACGGGAGATATCTCTATGAAGGAAACTCTCTTGAATCTTCTTCCTCTTGGAAAAAATCACCCATATCATTTAAGGGAATGAGTTTTATTAGAAAGAGCTATTTTAAACCATTTTATCCAAGTAGTATTACTAGTTGGTCTAGAAATTCTATTCCAATCATGTTCAATGAGGAGGCACCAAGTAGGGTTGTCAAGGTGGGCAACATTTAATTTAAATGAAAGCAACATGGAATTAAGGGAAATGAAGGAATATGGGACATAAAATAATATAGGAAGGTGATAAAACAAATTTGTGTGAGAAAGGACACAAAATTTCTCATGGATGAAGAATTTATCAAAAAAATAATTACTAAAATATTTTTTTTCTAGAAAAACAAGCTTCTTGGTAGAACCTTGATGAATTTAAGTATCTCCCATAATTAAGATAATAGCTATGATTTTAAAATTTTCCACTTTCTTTTAGCATTTGAATACCTTAGATTTATTATCAATCTTTAATAGGGTATATACATATTTTATTATTTAATATTAATTCCTAAATAGTTTATTTATTTATTATTTATTTATTAGTTTATAATTTATAGGATTATAGCTAGGAGACCCTACAATTTTATTTCCTTATTAAAAAGTGGAAGTTTGGTCAGGCACTTACCAAGAAGAGACCTAGGTTCAAACCTTAGAGACATGCTTGTTGTAAAGGTAGTAGTTTAATATGAGTCCTCTAAGTTCATGTCAGACTGATGATGACAATATGAATCTCGAGTGACTGTTGGTACCCATCACATTGAGTCAACAATACTGAGGTGGTATAGGCTTGTTATGAGCAACATCTATGGTTTAAACCCTGCACACTTGGTAGTTACTAAAAATAGTGTGAATGTAATCAACTCCCTTATGTATCAAAAAATAAATAAATAAACTAATATTTGTTATATCATGATAATACATGTATGATTTAAAATTTTGATTAAACTATCAATATTAATAATAAATATTTTTTACTCATAATTTTTTCTTATAACTTAATTTAATAGTAACATACAATAAATTATAACATTTAATGCTATAATATTTAAATAAAAATTATTATTATTATTTTTTAAATTATAAAAATTAAATAATATTATAAATTTTAATTTATTTATTAAAACATTGGTCCTCAAATAATCACATAATTACATAAGAACAAAACCTATGCTCATAAAGCCTATAGAAATTAAGACTTGTTGAGTTTCTTAAATCAAATATTTTTATAAATCAAACTTCAAACAGACAAGTAATCATGGACCTTTTGCATGTACATGATATATTAGAACAATATTAGAATATATATCTTAAAATTGAGATAAATTTTTTTTTTAGGGTTTACTTTACTTAAATATTTTTGTATTTGACTTACTCCAACTTTAATGAAAAATTAAAAAGTTATATAGATTAAATAACTATCATGTGAACTATATCATGTACTAAAATTATATTATGTATTACAATAACTTAAAAATTATGTATATATAAGAAATTTGTAGGTTATATAATATTGAAATAATCATCGTACATGAATTATATCATTTACTACAATTATGTGTATTATATCATGTATTACAATAACTTAGTAATTACCTATGTTTATTTTATGAGATTTAATCTTCTTTAGTAAGTTGAGGAATTTAATGAATTACGTTAATATCATTTAATATTCCAAAATTTTAAATTATATTAATAATATTTCTTTTTAAACTAAAAAATACACCTTTCATAAATAATTTAAAATATATATATTTAAATACATGAGATTTACTTATTTATTTTTTATTTGATTTGGTGACATTTATTGAAAGCTATACCTATCAATAAATAATTTAAGACAAAACCATCACACACCAACCAAAAATCCAAAGCCCCGAATCATTGTGCTTTACTCCAAGTGCATTTTTTATGTATTTTATATAATAAAATTGATAACTACATAAAAATTATATAAATCCACACTATTTTAAAATATACACAAAATTAAAAGCTTACCTATCTATCTAAAACAAACTTGAACTTTCATTTTCTTGACATGATCAACTCCGTTTATCTATCTATCTATCACTTTTTACTACCTTTTTGTCCACATACTGAAGTTTGGATGGCCTTTACTACCATGTCACCTTGGAATAATTACTTTAGATTTTGTAATATTTTATTTTTATAAATATCTCAAGAAACATTTTAATGCAAAATCTGCAAAAGACCCCTCCAAGATTTATGATGTTCAAATTCACTTTACAAAATAATCATTGGAAACATACAGCAGTTTCCATGGCCTTGACTACCATGTCACCTTGGAATAATTACTTTAGATTTTGTCATATTTTATTTTTATAAATATCTCAAAAAACATTTTAATGCAAAATCCGTAAAGATCTCCCCAAGATTACATAATATTTATGCAGGTTTATAATGTTATATTGTTAAGAATGTTCTATATAAAAAATATTTATAAGCCATTTTAATATAAAATAATTTTATTATTATATTTAATAATTTTTTTAATTAATTATATAGTTCAATTATTTTAATAAACTTAAAATTATGGCAAAAATGTAAAGAACATAACCACAAATAAAAGAGCCCATACATTATTAAACATAAATATTGGAGAGGATGCATTAATTTATTTGTGAAGAAAAAAAATTAATGACTATTTAATTTTGTTTTTAATTTTTAAAGATTATAATTCAACACCACAAACTATTAAAAATAAAATTCATAATTTGTGTCACATCCGACATCCATATATTTATTGGATGTCAACAATATTATTGTCAGAATCTATAGACATTGGAATCCACCTACGCAAGAGCTAGCCAGATCACCAGAGAAGCCAAAATACAAATGCTTTAATATTTCTAGGAAGTTGTTGTAGATATTCATTGGGAATGGACCGGGAATAAGACGCATTTTTACTGGTTCAGATTTAGTAAAGCAGTGGTAACATTTAAAACAATTTTGGAATTCTATAAAACAATTTTCGTGTCTGAACGCTTTGACTTTCTATGAACCACTTTTGTAAGATTCTTCCTCTATTTAAGTATTTAAGAAGTGTACGTCAGACATAGAATGAAAGATGGAGTAAAGGCTTGATCAGGAACAGTTAAATGGTCGTAAGGCCTTTATGCGCAGGAATTCAACATAGAGAAAACATGAATGTTGGAAATTGTCAAAGAATTCAACATAGAGAAAACATGCAGTATGTAGAGAGAGACCAGCATGGATTCAAGTCAGGTGTAGGGAATGAGAATGACGAGGATCCGTGAACGCAAAACCTCCGGCGGCGCTATACTGCAAAACACATTTAAGAGATGGAAGCGTGAGATTGTTTTCCAATACTAAAATCCTGTGAAGAAGCTCTAAATGGTTTTATAATAATACTGAACTACTGTTTGTGTGCCTATCTGCACGATGTTTCAGATAAAACAACTTGGCATTGAATTATTAGAAATCACGCCTATCCAAGTTCTTTTTTTTTTATTTTCAAAATCATCCTAAAGGGTGGGTGGTTTCGTTTTAGTTTTGGCTGTGGTTGTAGTTTTTTTTTTTGTTATCACGATTCTCTTTGATTATTTTGGGTCTAATTAAGGGTATTTTATGAGTAAAGCCAACATAGATTACTTTGCCCACTAGATGGGTTGTAACCTAGAAAATACTACTTTTTCATGTCTTACATTTAACTATGCTCAGATTCATGTTACTTAAGACTTTAACTGGTCAAGCAAATATGGATTACTTTGATGTTGGATAGATTTTATCTTTAAATCTGATCGTCGTATTTTAAAAGTGTTTTCGACAGTTGCAGTCGTTCGATCCATTAGATAGACACCATATTTTTGAATTCAATGCATGTGAAAAAGTTGGTGAGACTTTTCCTCCATTCCCAACTATATATGAGTTTGTGCTATTATTGTTGGTATGTAGGAAAGAGTAAAGAAGAGGAATATCAGAAAGGCAATTGAGAAAAGCCAAAAGTTGAAGCTGCAGCCTTCAGAAACTTTATGGTTGAATCAAACCTACAACAACCAATGTTAATATTGCAAATGTGTAAACTTTTGTCTTGTTTTTTATTGTAAAATTGTAGCAGTAGCATGTTTTTATCTCTCTTAAATATAAGATATATATTTTTAGGTTAACTCTTGTGAGTATATGATTTCCTGAGATATTAGAATAATTGATTGATTTCACTTAGCAAAGTTAGTTTGTTTTTCTTTTATCTCGTGGTCTCATGTGTTCTCTTCCGTTTGACAAAAACCTTTGTTCTATCCCACCAAGCGGATTAGAATCATTGGTTTGTTGTATCCCACTCAGCGAATTAGGGTACATTTGGTGCAACATAAGCTTTATCGCGATTTGCACCCACTTGGTGTTGAATAAGTATCCTGCTCATGTTATATCCCATTGGTGTTCTATCCCACTAGTGTTCTATATTGTTGATGTTATATCTCACTCGTCTTGTGTATCGAGAAGAGTGAAAAATATTTTATATCATGTTTCAGAATAACCTTATTGTATCCCACTTGCTTTGTGCATTGGAATGTGTGAAAGCTTTTTGGATTCATGATAGAGCAACATCAGATCCGGATCATGACAGATCCCTTACAGTGGTTCGTATCACTTCATATTAATATAATCTCTTTGACACTCATCAGTTGTTCGCATGCTCTCAAATTGGTATGAGAGCTAGCACCATTCATGGAAGATAAGAAACAATGACTTCCAATGATAATTAATTGTAGTTGCAAATCCCACATTTCAATGGTAAGAATTACAATTACTAGAACATCCAAATGAAGATATTATTTGGGTCTCAGGAGCTATGGGACCTGGTGGAGAATGGTTACCCAAAATCCACAGATGTAGTAGCATTGAGTGCTCTAGTCATATTCCAATAAGAGTTAGATTTATTGAAGGATAATCGAAAGAAGGACCAAAAAGTATTATTCTACATAATGTAAGCAGTTGAAGAAACTATTTTTTCCAAGAATTGCAACAACAAACAAATCAAAGGAGACATGGAAAGTTTTATCCAACTCCTTCTAAGGCACCAATAAAGTGAACTTGGTGAGGTTGCAAATGCTGAGAAGAGAGTTCAAAAATTTACAAATGAGTGAATCAGAGTCCTTTGGGTGACATCTCTATGTGCACTATGGGTATCATCAACCAGATGAGGATGAATGATAAGAATGTTGAGAGCCAAAGAATTGTGGATAAAATACTAAGGAGCCTACTAGCGAGGTTTGACTCAGTTGTGATAGCAATTAAAAAATCAAGGGATTTAATAATCCTTTCAATATATGAACTCATGGGTTATCCGCAAACACATGAGAAAAGGTTGAATAGATCATCTCAATCCTCATTAGAGCAAGCATTTAAGATGTAGGTATTATTTCAAGATAATAGTAGAAGAGAAAATTATCACCAAGCTACCTCAAGTTCTCAAGGAGGGAGAGGATAAAATAATAGAGGCAAACATGGGAGAAGCCACAAGAGAGGAGGAAGGTCAAAACTCCATCAAAGGAGAGACCAACTGTAAATTCCATCAAGCAGGAGGAAGAGGTAATTTTAGGAATCAACAAGAAGGATCAAATCAAATGTATGATAAATAAAATATCCAATGTTATTACTGTAAGAAATTTTGTCATTATAGCTATGAATGTAGAATGAATTTTCCTAAGGAAAACAAGTAGCAAGTCCACTATACAAATGAAAATGAAAATACATAAAGTAGAGATGTATGTGGGTCTATGATGTTAAACTACAATACTGATAAAGAGAACCAAATGAGTACTTGGTATCTTGACAATGGGTGTAGTAACCACATGTCTAGAAATAGAGAAATTTTCTCACAATTAGATGAAAGTATCAAATCTAAGGTGAAAATGGGGAACAATAGCAAGGTACCTATCATGGGTAAAGAGAGGATCATAATCCACACCAAGCAAGGTGAAAAAATGTGCATCCTTTATGTATATAAAATGGAGTCTACATAATAAGAGATAAAGAGAATGTACAAGTAGCAAATGTAGCCATGACAAAGAACAAGGTATTTCCTCTACAAATTCAAAATGAATTACTCCTTTCATTTAATGTAGTTGTGAAAGATGCTACATGGTTGTGGCATATCAAATATGGTCACCTAAGTTTTAGTGGCCTAAACATATTGCACAAGAAACAAATGGTGAAGGAATTACCTCTCATAGAGCAATGCAATCAAGCATGTGAAGGTTGTCTAGTCGGAAAGCAACATAGGGATGCATTCCCTATGGGATAGTCATGGAGAGCTTCACAACTATTGGAGCTAGAGCATTCAGATATTTCTGGCCCTATGCAAACCAACTCATTTGCAAATAAAATACTTCTTGAAATTCATAGATGATTTTAGTCAGAGGACATTGATATCTAAATCAAAGAAAAGTTAGACGCTTTCGGTAAATTTAAGGAGTCCAAATATTTGGTTGAAAAATAAACTATTATGTGAAAACTCTCCAAACAAATGGAGGAGGTGAATACATCTCAAATGAATTCCATAATTTTTACAAAGCAAATGGAATAATAATGTAGTTCACATCCATATATACACAACATAACGATGTTGCAGAGAGGAAGAAAAAAACCATAATGGAGATGGCCAAGAGAATGTTGAAGGTAAAGGGATTACCACATGATTTTTGGGTAGAAGTTGTAGCTTGTGCAGTTTATCTACTGAATAGGTGTCCCACAAAGAGTGTGAAAGACAATATCCTTCAAGAAGCATGGAGCAACCAAAAGCCAAGTTTTTCTCATTTAAGAGTTTTTGGGTGCATAGCATATGCACATATTCCATATGAGAAGATAAAAAAGCTAGATACAAAAAAATGTATCTTCACTGGTTATAGTGAGGAATCAAAGGCTTATAGGTTGTACAAGCCTATCACAAAGAAGCTAATTATAAGCCAAGATGTGAAGTTCATGGAAGATGAAGCTTGGAACTGGAAATTCAAAACTGGTCAGCAATAGCCAACAATTATTGAGTCTGAGGACTTGGACGAAGATAGAATGCATTCACATGTAGCTTCAAATAATAGTATTGATGCTAGTAGCAACACTACCTCATAATCACAATCACCTCCACTTGTAAGAATGGTCCCCAACTTGAAGACACCATCAAAGATAAGGAGCTTGCAAGATATATATGAGGTAATCAGAAATGCAATTTAAGAAGAAGAACATTCTGATTTTGCTTTATTTTTTGAGTGTGATCTAGTTTCATTTAAAGAAGTAATTAAGAACAAAACTTGGGTGAAAGCTATGGATGATGAGATAGAAGCCATAGAGAAGAATCATACCTGGAAATTAATGGACCTTCCAACAAGCAAGAAGACCATTGGAATAAAATGGGTATATAAAATTAAGTTTAATTACCAAGGTGACGTTGAAAGGCATAAAGCTAGATTGGTTATAAAAGGCTACAAGCAGAAGCTAGGGATTGACTATCATGATGTGTATGAATTTGTAGAAATACTTGACACAGTTAGAATGATTCTGGTATTGGAAGTCCAAAAAGGTTGGAATGTTTACCAGATGCATGTCAAGTATGCCTTCCTAAATGTAGTGTTGGAAGAAGAGCCCTACATAGACCAACCACCTGACTATGAGCTAAAAGGGAAAGAATGAAATGTCCTAAAACTAAATAAATATTTGTATGGGTTGAAGCAAGCACCCAGGGATTTGTATAATCACATTGATGCATATTTTCAAGAGAATGCATTCATCAAATGCTCATATGAGCACACTCTCTACATGAAGATAAATGAAGAGGGGAGATGATCATATTTTGCTTGTATGTAGACATATAATTTATGGCAATAAAAATATGCTATTTGAGTAGTTTAGACATGCCATGAAGGAGGAGTTTGATATGATAGATTTAGGTCTGATCAAGTATTTTCTTGGCATTGAAGTTACCCAATCTGTGAATGGTATCTTCATCTCTCAAGGAAATTATGCAATAGATGTCTTGAAGATATTTAGAATGGAGGATGACAAACCAACAATCACGCTAGTTGGAATAGGGTTGAAATTGAGCAAGAATGATTGGAGCAACAATATTGATCCAACTTTCTACAAAGGTTAGTTCAAAGTCTCATGTATATAATTACAACCAGACCAAATTTGATGTTTGTAGTGAGTTTGATTAGTATATTTATGGAGGCATCAAAGAAAACTCACTTCTAGATAGACAAAAGGATTCTACGATTTGCCAATGAGACCAAGAAGCATATAATTTATTACACAAGAAAATCCCAGCTTGAGCTTGTAGGCTACACTTATAGCGATTTGACTAGCAATATAAATGATAAGAAGAGCACTTTTGATTATAAATTCCATATTGTATTGGGTGTAGTTTCATGATCATAAAAAAAGCAACCAATTGTTGCATTATCAATTACTGAGGCTGAGTATGTTACTACCACCTCAACCATTTTCCAAGCAATTTAGTTGAGAAATTTTTTGGGTAAGCTAAATCATCACCTAGAAGGAGCAACAACAATATTTTGGACAACAATTTTACCATAGAACTATCAAAGGATCTAGTGTTTCATGGAAGGAACAAGCATATTGACATCCTATACAAATTCATCAGAGAACTGGTAAAATCAAATGAAGTTATGTTATTGTTTTGCATCTCCAAAGATCAGACTGCAGATATCTTCACAAAACCTTTGAAGGAGGAAGATTTTTAAAAGACTTAGGGAAATTCTTGGTGTCAAATTTTTTGTGAAATATAGTTTAAGAGAGGATGTTAAAAATTAAACCAGATTTCACCTAATAGATATTTGACAAATTTTATCTTTAGATGTGATCATATTTTAAAAGTTTTCAAAGTTATTTTCAAAGTTATTACTGATAGTTGCAGTTGGATAGACACCATACTTTTGAATTCAATGCATGTCAAAAAGTTGATGAGCCTTTCCCTCATTCCCAGCTATATGTATGAGTTGTTGTCATCATTGTTGGTAAGTAGGGAAGAGTGAAGAAGAGGAATGCTAGAAGGGTAATTGAGAAAAGTCGAAAGTTGAAGCTCTAACCTTCATAAACTTTCTAGTTGGATCAAACCTGTAATAATGAATGTTAATGTTGCAGATGTGTAAATTTTTATCTTATTTTTCATAATAAAACTGCAGCAGCAATGTGTTTTTATCTTCAATTAAATATAATATATATATTTTTAGATTAACTCCTACGAGTATATGTTTTCCTGAGATATTCCAATGATTGATTGATTTAACTTAGCAAAGTTAGGTTTTCTTTCTTTTATCTCGTGACCTTATGTTCTATCATGTTGGACAAAAACCTTTGTTCTATCCTTTTGTAAAAAAACCTTTGTTCTATCTTGGTGAGCAATCTATTTGTTCTATACCGCTATACAAAAACCTTTGTTCTATCTTGGTGTGCAATCTATTTGTTCTATCCCCAAACCGGATTAGAACCATTTGTTTGTTGTATCTCGCTCATATATCCCACACACGTTGTATCCCGTTGGTGTTCTATCCCACTGATGTTCTATCCCACTGATGTTATATCGCGCTCGTCTTGTGTATTGGGAAGAGTGAAAGACATTTTAAATCACAGTTCAGAACAACCTTGTTCTATCCAGATCGTGTTGTATCCCATCCACTATGCGCATTGAAATGTGTGAAAGCTATTTGGATTCGCAACATAAAACAATATTGGATCCGGATCATGAAATCTTCCTTGTAGCCGTTCACGTCACTTCCTATTAATATAATCTCTTTGTCGCTCTTGAGTTGTTCGCGTGCTCTTACTTAAGACTCTAACTGGTCAGATGAAAAGTGCATGTTGCCTATCCTTGTTGCCGAGTACTTCCTGACGACAAAAAAATGCGTGTTACCTATTTTTCTTCATTTTCTTCCTTTTTCTGATGTATCTTGCATTCTCTCATGCATATAGAACTGGATCATACAGAAAAGGCAATGCTCAAGGAGGAGAATAAGAAACTCCTAATGAAAAACCGGGCATTTGAAAATCACTGAACAAAGTCATTTGTGCAAGATGCAAAGGACTTTCTTTTGCGGCTGAAACAATGATATGTAATAGATATCAATTGAGTGTTAACCATTATAGCTCAATGAAGCAGGTATGCCCTAAAACATAGTTTAGGGCCACGTGTGTTTAAGATATTATGTTTGCTTTTATATTTTCTCTGTTAGCTTTTATGCTTTCATTGGAACCATTAAACTTCATATTTTCCAATTAATTTTGTTCTCTATTTCAATAATTTGAGAATAGCTGTGTTTGTAGCTTGAGTGCATGGCCAATTCAAGTTGTATGGGAAGCTCTATTACCAGATTGGAATCTGTTGCAAGACCACCCCTACTTAATTCTTCCATGGACTATGGAACTGAGGCCATTTACTTCTTTGACCGTGGAGCTGAAACACTTGACAATCACACTGTTTTTCCATTGTCCTTCACTAACATTTTTTAGTGTCCTTCAGCTGATGTTTCTAAGAGTTGTCTGTATTTTGTGAACAACAAGATTTGTTAACACTTTTGTTAACACTAAAGGTCTTCGCATTTTTATGAGTTCTATCGATACAACCACTACAAGTCGGAAAGAAAGGTCATATGGGCATTGATCTTATAATGAAAGAAGAAACATTTTTCTCATTTTTTTTCAACCATGAAGGGGTTGCAATGGAGATGTATTGATGTAATCCCATACGATAAAGCACACTTCTATTTGTGGGCAATTGCACATAGGCAGTTATACTTTTTTGAAATGGACCGGTAGTTGCACTAGATATGATTATAAGGCCATGTATTACGTGTTATGAGGTTGGATTAATGAGATGATTATAATGAGGTTGGATTAATGGATTAAGGCTTGGATTGAATATATATATTTTTATATATTTATTTTGAATGTTAATTATGCAGGTTTACTGTTATATATTTTCGTAAAATTTCTATATACATATTTATTTAACTCAAATGATTTTTTAAGTAGGAATTCTCATAGTTATTAATGATTATTAAAATATGTGTGTTATGGTAATTATAGTTAATAATATTTTAAAATAGAATTTAAATATATTTTTTCTAATTAGTTTTGTTAATATGTTATTTAATTATTATATTTAATATAATATTTTCTTTAGTTTATTATGCCAGAGGCGTCTACAATGGCAGCCAGAAGTCAGCAACGCCGTAAAAAATATTAATATTTTATTAAAAAATGAACATTAAGAAGCTACTCGAGATTGATAACTCTCAGCGTTTATATATATATATATATATTTTATATATCTAAGCTAGTTTTAAAATTATTGAATTTCATTTTATTTTTATTTTTGGTTTGGTTATTGTGAGAAATCCCTATGACCGACGTACACAGTAAGCTATACTTATCAATAGGAAATTTAACACAAAGCTATCACACACCCACCCCCTCACACACACCACCCTCCTGTCCTGTATGAACCTTGGACCTTCCAAAAAAGAGCCAACTGTTGCACTGCACCCCAAATGCATTTTCATATAATTATTTATTTTCATGGTCTAAAATTAATACTGGTTCTATTGATAATATATTTATGTCATTAAATCTTAGACTTTTTAAAATGAAATTTTTTGAGTTTTGGTGAGAAAAAATAAGTTTATATTTAAAATTACACTCTATGCTTTTTGGTCGTAAAGAAGATTACTATGATATATTAAATACTGTTCATTGATAAGAATTTAGGTTTTTAGTTTTATAGGGCTCTTCATAATGTGTTTTATATATATATATATATATATATATATAGAAAAATTTATATATATATATATATTATAAATTATAATACTAAAATTTAAAGTTTTTAAAAATATTAATACTAAAATTTAAAGTTTAGCTATTGTTTTCAATATAATAAAATTTTTCCTTGTATTATGTTACTCTGTTAGATGTAGATATTTTATTTATTTAGACCATTTTATTTAAAGAAATTATTTTCTATTTACATTCACATTAGCATTTTTAAATATTTTTTTAATTTAATACATGATACTATATCTCATTCTACTAGATCAATTTATTTATTGTATGATTATATTATGTCTATGATGTTTTTGTATATTTTAAATAAGTTATTTCTATCATATCTATCCAAACTCCTATTCCCAATTAATATAGTTCTATCCCTATTGGATTCAAATCTTGAACCATCTATTTGGAATCTTAAAGTCTTATTAATTCCTTTCCCGCTTGCGGTGCAAGTACGAAGAAATAGATGACAAATATCCCTTTTGAAATAGAGCCCCCGGGTCTGAGGACAAGGATTTGAAATCATGGACAACAACTTTGTTTCATAATCTACAAGGACTTGATGATGCCGAAAAGTAAAAGCGACATGCCTTTCAAATTTATTCTTTAAAATTTTTATATGTTGTACATGCTCATGTCAAAAGTATAAAATATATATCATCTTTTATTTATATATATATATATATATATATATATATATATATATATCATTTTTAAACATTAGCTATGATTAAGATTTTTTTAATCAAATCATAATATTAACAGTGTGAACATATTATAGGATCATGAAGAGGAGGATCATTTTAAACTTTAAACATAAAATTATAATGTTTGTAGCCTTGACACAAAATCTCCATCAAATTAAAAGGAAAAATACTCATAAGTGCCAAGGATAATTCATCCATTAAGATTTATTTAATATTTTTTATATTGATACTTATATTGGTATTTATGCATATGCCATCAAGTAGTATTTGAACATGGGTTATCACTTTGAAAATCTTAGAAACTTTACGGATCATGTGATTTTATCCTATTTTATAAAAATTATTTTGTTTTTTATTTTTATTGAGTAAATACTTCTTATACATATACATATCAGCCATGGGATTGAAACCGAGTATTAAACCCAGGTCACATCATCGATAATGCAAGTGGCGTTCTATAAAAATTAATTATTATAAGATGGTGCAAAAATATTAATGAGTTTTTAAGCTATTTATATAAGAGTTAATGTTATTTAATTTTTAAAGTTATATATATATATATACTTTAAGTTTAATAGACCATATTACACATTAAAAAAAACTTTCTCTAATCAAGGATACTAGGACAATATGTCTTTATCAATATATATTGGTATCTCCTATGTGATGTATTATTCATTATTTTATTATTTCTATTATAAAATAAAATTTTATAATTCTACATAATAAAGTGATATCTATGGATAAAAGATGTATTCTGTATACAATAGTAACAATGCATATATTTAGAGAAGTATTGAGTGGTTCATGAGTGTTTTCTCTTATTTATACATCTACTTTATTTATGTTATTTAATAATAAAGAATAGAAAATATATAGGCTGAGATGGAAGTGGAGGTTGCTTAACTGATTGTGTTTATTGTGGTTGAAATATTCCCTAAAAATTTTTATTAGGGGTTGGCAACAAGTGTTGATTTGATGATTGATACCTCTGCTGTCCTTGATAGGATGGGTATTGTGGCCCTCATCTTTGCCCTGATTGATTTGGTACCCAAGATGGATTAACTGAAGGCCATGGTTGATTCCAACTAGAATGTGATCAATCTTGAGGGGTTTCCCAGGATTGATTCCAAGTTTGGGGAGGAGGTTCGATATATGCCCATCGCATATTCTAAGGATTATGTCCCCAATTTGAAGAAAAGCGAGGGGTATTTTGGTTTTGTATGAAGTTGCTTCCTGGCCTTGGCCCAATAGAATGAAGTTCTTCAAATTGGGTTTCTAAAACACTCCGAAGATGGGGAAAAAGGTGAAATTTATCAGTTTTATGCTCCTTTGAGAAAATGCCACAAATTGCTGAAATTGAAGTCTTGTCCAAAGGATAATCTTGCAGAGCATGCTTATTTTTGCACCTAGAACAATAGATAGACAAGGGTGGTGAAGAATTGGATCTTGTATTATTTTCTCCTAAAGAAGTGTTTAGTTGAACAAGTATATCAGTTTTCATATTAGCCATTTCCTCCATCAAATATTTTATATCAGTATTACTAGGATTATTTTTCCTTCTTCTTTGCCTAGTGCAGGAATAATTTTTGTACAACTCTACAATATAATTAATATCAAACTAGTTTATATCTCCTTTACCCATTAAGTCTAATACTTCTCTAGAATCATCCTGCAAACCTCTCAAAAATATAGTTTTTAATAAGTCAGTTTCCACAGGACCACATCTCTTTTGGATAAAGGTAAATCTATCAAGATAATCCTCTAAGTTTTCATCATCTTCTTGTCTTATCTGAAATAAATCATCCTTCCTATTTATCACTCTACAATACTCCATATACTTATCCAAAAATGTAGTTTCCATTTGATCCCAAGTGCAGATTGAATTTGGTTCAAGGCTCATAAACCACTGTAAGGTTGTATATTTGAGTGTAAATGGAAATAACTTTAGTTTTTTGTTATCATTGACATAGTTATAAGTCTGACACAGGACCTTGAATTCAAACAAAAATTTATCAGGATCTTCAAAAACAACTCCCCTAAATATTGGTAATATTGGGGGTGAAATTGTTTTCTTAGGAGCATTCTGAGTAGGATTCAGATGAATAGGGTATTCAAAAGTTCTAATATAAGGATTGTCAGCATCATGACCAATAATATTCCTATCATGTTCTCTTTTTTTTGCCATAGGTGGTTCCTCAACTTTAATTTGTTCAACTGGTTTAGATGGATCAACCCTATGGGTATGCTCAAGTGCCTCTAAAATATCTTCTTGCAAATATCCTACAATTTCAGTTGATGAAGAAGATGATTCACTTTTAAGTCTTTCAAGAAGTTCATACACAGGCAGATCTTCACCTGATCATGAAGAACGCCTTGGTGGAAAATATCTAGTTATGATAATCCTTCCTCTTTTGTCTCTTGGCCTATGCATTCATGTCTATTTACTAAATAAACTAAATCTCAGGTTTCCAAAAACTATTTCCTAAAATAGGATAGTTTTTGGACTACTATACCTATCCTAACAACACCTAAGTATCCCCATAAATGGCACCAACAATGATGAGTGTCGTAAAATCTTCATCATTTAATAATTATGTGTCAATCCAGGATAGTGTCCAAGGCTATATACAAAAGCAGGGGTTAACAAACTGATTTTTAGTTCATTTAGATCATGGCTTTATTCATGGAATAGTTAGATAGTGGGGTGTTTGGGGTCTCCTTTCTTATTCCTAAAATATAAAATTAAACTCCTACTTATCCTTGCAGAATTGAAATTCACATTGTTGCCAAAAAATAAAGCTAAACTATTGCAAAGCTGAAAATAGCAAAATTTAATTGACAGGAAATTACTAAATTGAAATTGCAGCATTAACATTCAAACTGGTAAATAATGAAACTTTCTGAAATTACAAAAAACAATGTCACTTTATGAAATGGAAATAACATTCAAAAAATGATAAATAAAGTTGCACAATTGTAACAAATTAGGTTGACAAGAAATTATGGAAATACTGCAAATTATGAAACAAATTAGAAACAAAAATTACTATGTTAAATTCTACCATAGATGAGTTACCTACCATGCATTCAATTGCCACATTATCCTAATCTCTAACCATGTAAAAACTATCAGATCTCTGTTGACTTGCTATAGCCAAAAATAGCAAAATTTTGTCAGGGAAAAACCCTCATTTGGACATGGAAGTGGCCCTTTCTTAATTAACCAAAATAGGGCAAATAAACTTGCTCTAAACTATTAATTCTTCACTCTCAACTCAAAAGCAAACATGAATGTCAAATATTGCACCTTTATTTTATTATTAGTACCATAACAACAATGAAGGGGAAGATCTGTAGGCTACTATGCTACTGCAATACATAGTTAAAACACTTAAAATAGTTCTAACTCTTATCACTTATTTCCAATATTTTTCTACATATTCTCAACAAAACGGGAGCATTTTATTTATACAAGTAGGTTACAACATTGATAAGGTTTTGTGCTTCCATGTAGGATTGTTACAACTATTACAGGACTATTTCCCATAATGCAGGGATCAGATCTATTATCTCTTATCAATTCCATCTATTTGGTTTCATCCGTTGAGGGACAAGTATTGGAAAATATAGGGATATCCCTAAAATAGCTGCAACCATCATTTACCACCCTTTGTTGCAATTAAAGGCACTTTTGACCCAAACTATTGCTTCTACGCTTATTTCGGAGCTGCTCCGAAATATCAAGCAGTAGAATAGAGTTTATATTAATTTATGCTCCAGAAGTGCATGAGAACAGTTGTGACAATAGAAATAGTCTCCATAAGTGCCCAAAAAATTGATTCCATCTTTTGCATGAGCTGGAGTGGACAATTTCCAAGCCATGTTGTATATATACAACTGGTTGGAATTTGTATGGAAAAGTTCCTATTTTTTGCATAGCCAAACTGTTGACAAAGGTTTGGCACCTTTTGGTTAATTAAAATAGTTTAAACGGTGGGAAAATCTTATGAAAGAAGCACAAAACCAAATAGATAGCAGCACCTTAATATTACAACATTAACTTAATGCAAAATATATTAAATAATACAACTAAAACAGACTATAAAATATAGAAAAATAGTCAAAAAATGATATATGCACTTTAACATTTACAACATGTAAACATCAATACATAATGCATTCTATCACTATAATTAGCATCAAAACATAACATAAGGTGTTCAAAAGTGTTTATAAGTTATCAAAACTAGTCCATGGATGAGGCATTTGCAGACCTCATCACAAACTAGGACCTTTATCATTCTACATAGAAAAAATAACATTTTGTAGATCATCCATTAAAAGAGAATATTCTATTTCATCTCAAATAATGGGGTCTACTAAGAAGAAAATATGTTCTTGCACATATTTTATTAAAATAAGTTGGGTGTCATTCCATGGCTCTATTGTATAAAGTTAAGAGAAGTAAAGTTACAAATAGATTCATGATCTTGTTGGAGTCAAAAAATGAATGACTTGAAGGGTATTCCAAACTTAGTAATCATTTCCAAAATATTCTTATGCCGAAGGTAGTTAAATAGAATTTAGTTCATTTTTCACCCTAGGAGATCCAATTGATGTGATATCGAACTTGTACCCCTTTAGTATGCTAAGACTCATAAACTCTCACCCAATTTCAATATTAGCTAGATTACATTGAACAAAAATGTTAGTGGGGTCCTTCATAAGCATGGAATGAAGATGAGAGATCTCTCTATGAAGGCAACTCTCTTGAATATTCTTTCTCTTCGCAATAGATCACCCATACCATCTAAGGGAAGAAATTTTATTGCAAATAGCTATTTTAAACCATTTTCTCCAACTAGTAATACCATTTGGTCTAGAAATTCTATTCCAAACAAGCTCAATGAGGAGGCAACAAGTAGGGTTTTCAAGGTGAGCAACAATTAATTTGAATGGAAGCAACATGGAATGAAGGGAGATGAAGGAATTTGAGACATAAAATAATATAGGAAGGTGATAAAACAAATTTGTGTGAGAAAGGACACAAAATTTCTCATGGATAAAGAATTTATCCAAAAAATAATTACTAAAATAAAATTTTTCTAGACGAACAAGCTTCCTAGTAGAACCTTGACGAATTTAAGTATCTCCCATAATTATGTAGTTATGATTTTAAAATTTTCCACTTTCTTTTAGCATTTGAATACCTTAGATTTGTTATAAAACTTTTCTAATATATATATATATATATATAATTTTATTATTTCCTCTTAATTCCTAAATAATTTATTTATTTATTATTTATCTATTAGTTGTATAATTTATAGGATTGTAGCTAGGAGACCCTATATTTTATTTCCTTATTAAAAAATGGGAGTCTCACTTACCAAGAAGAGACCTAGGTTCAAACCTTGGAAACATGCTTATTGCAAATGTAATAGTCTAATCTGAATCCTCTGAGTGCATGCTAGATCAATAATGATGGTATGAATCTTGAGTGACTACTAGTCCTCCTCATATCGGATCAAAAATAATAAGGTGGTATAGGCTTATTAGGAGGAACTCCTATGCTTTGAACCTACACTTGGTAGTTACTAAAAATAGTGTGGATGTAACCAAATCCCTATTTATAAAAAATAAAAAATAAACTAATATTTGTGATATCGTGATAATCAATGTAATCAATGCGTGATTTAAAGTTTTGATTAAACTATCAATATTTATAACAAATATCTTTTACTCATAACTTTTCCTTATATCCTTAGTTATCAAATTTGTTGAATTTTTAAAATAAAATTTGAAGTTCTCCGAACTTAAAACCCTGACAAATTTATCATCCAAAGCTTAAATTCGACAAGTAAAAAAAAATCATGGGAAAATTTTGAGAGGTGAAAAAAATGCCCGCAAGCAGGGAAACAATTATGTGATAAATTGTATTTTGCTGCAAAGAAGATTGGGTGGTCTTTTAATTGTAACAAAACAAATCATTTGGTTAATCATCCTCCTTATCCTGGTTACGTTAGGAATATGCCATGACCCGATGACCATGATCACTTGATCACATAATTAATTTAAGCCCATAGCTGATACGATGCAGAAATGGTGAACATGTTGGACATGGTGGTCGAAGTGGATGAGCCAGTGGCAAGATTGTTGTAAATACCCTCTGTGTTATTGCGTGTCAATGTAATTATCAATATATTTATAGTTTTATCTCGTATATATCAGTGCTTAGATTCCTCCATTGGAATATTCGACGTACAATTTGGTAATTTGTATTGTCAACGTTTGAATTTGAATTGTTTCATGTCTGCATTAAGGTTGTGCAACCTATCTTAAGGATTCAAGCATTGAAAGTTAAAAACTAACTCTGGAATAAGTGAATTTGTAGGCGGGGAAAGACTATAGCATGATTAGCCATGTTAGGTTATGGGAAAAAGTTTAAATTATATAATTTATATTATAATTTAAACTATAAAAGTTATAAAAGTTTGAATAATAATTTAAATTATTATGTATATTTAATTAGGTTTAAATTATAATTTAAATTATTATAATTATAAATTAGTAATATTACATTTTTATTATTTTAATAATTATTTTAAAAAATTATTGAAGTATAATAATATTTTATTACATGTGTAACTAATTTTTTTATATTGAGTAAATACTTCTTATACATATACATATCAGTCATGGGGGTTGAACCCAGGTCACATCATCGATAATACAAGTGGTGTTCTTACCGGTAGACCACAACACACGGATATGTAACTAATTTTAAAATAGCACTAACAAAGAAAAGGGTGACCATATGCTATTTTGAATGAAAAAATTTAAATGAAATATATGTACATTTTGTAATATATCAAATTTTATATCGAATTTTATTCTGAATTTTTGAACATGTCGAATTTATTTCGAATTTCAAAGATGTCGTATTCGAATACGAACTCGATCTTGACAACTAAACTTATATCTTGAATTTAATAGTAGCATATAATAAATTATGACATTTAATGCTATGATATTTAAACCAATATTTTTAGTAGAACCAAAAATTATATTCAATAAAAATTAAAAAAATTACAATAAAAATAACTAACAAACCTAAAATAGAAAATAATTAATATTATACTTTATAATTTATTTATTAAAACATTGTTACTCAAATAATAACATAGTTATATAATAACAAAACATATGCTCATAACTCTTATAGAAATTACAACTTTTTGGGTCTCTTAAATCAAATATTTTTATAAATCAAACTTCTAGTGACAATAATCATGGACCTTTTACTAGTATATGATATATTAGAACAATATTAGAAAATATAATTTAAAAACTAAAAGGGGAGATAATTTTTTTTGGGTTTACTATATATATATATATATATTAGGAGAACGTTTACAAATTACATCAACAACCATTTTCAAGGGGTTTGAACACAAGACCACTTAAGAAACAACCACCATCTTTAGCTAAATATTTTATATTTGACATAGAGTTTATATGTGATTGAAATAACCATTATGTGAATTATATCACCTATTGCAATTATGTGTATTATAATAACTTAGTAATTATCCATGTATTACTTGATAAGATTTAATTTTTTCTAAGAAATTAAAGAATTTAATAAATTAAATTAATATCATTTAATATTTCAAAATTTTAAATTATAATAATAACATATTTTTTTAAACGTAAAAATGCACCTTTTAAATTTATATATAAATATAAAATTATTTACATCCAAACTATTTTAAAATATAAACGAAATAAAAATGTCATAAAATAAGAGGTTATCTATATATGTATATATATAACAAACTTTAACTTTCATTTGCTTGACATGATCAACTTCATGTCATATTTAGCGGATTTTATGATGTTCACATTCACTTTGTACTACCTTTTCAAAGGACAAAATAATCATTGGAAACATATACCGGTTTCGATGGCCTCCATGTCACCTTGGAATAATTACTTTAGATTTTTTGATAATTTATTTTTATAAATATTTTTTAATAAATATTTTAAATTAAAATCGGTAAAGATCTCCCCAAGATTATGATTATTAAAAACATATAATATTTATGTAGGTTTGTAATGTTATATTGTTAAGAATGTTCTACATAAAAAATTATGAGCCCATTTAATATAAATATTTTTTTATTAAATATTTAATAATTATTTTAACCAATAAAAACTTTAGTTAAATATGTATACCAATCATTTTAATAAACATACATGGAAAGTGTAGAAAAAATAACCACAAATAAAAGAGCCCATACATTATTAAGAATAAATATTGCAAAAAAAATAGCTATTTAATTTTGCTTTTAATTTTCAAGGATTATAATTCACACCACAAACTATTAAAAATAAAATTCATAATCTGTGGGACACCCCCACATATGGACGTCAACAATATTATTGTCATTTAAGTGACTCGAATCTATAGACATTGGAATCCTCCTACACAAGAGCTAGCGAGACCACCAGACAAGCCAAAACCAGTATGATATGTACAAATGCTTTAATATTTCTAGGAAGTTGTTGTAGATATTCATTGGGAATGGACTGGGAATAAGACGCATTTTTACTGGTTCAGATTTAGTAAAGCATTGGTAGCATTTAAAACAATTTTGAAATTCTATAAAACAATTTTCGTGTGTGAACGCTTTGACTTTCTCGGAACCACTTTTGTAAGATTCTTCCTCTATTTAAGGAGTATAGGTCATGGCATGAAACATGGAGTAGAGGCTTTCATTGTGGTTATGTTTTTTTTTTGCGGATCAGGAACAGTTAAATTGTGGTAAGGCCTTTATACCTTCATCTCTCTTTTTGAATTCATTGTGTTTTTACAGACAGTTGGGTTCGTTGCAGAAGTTGGGTGTTGACAGGAATGCTAGCAAATTGGGTTCGTTGCAGACACAGGATCTTGCAGAAGTTGCGTGTTGACAGGAATGCTAGAAAATTGTCACGGAATCCAGCACAGAGAAAACATGCAGTACGTAGAGAGAGACCAGCATGGATTCAAGTCAGGCGTAGGGAATGAGAATGCTCGGCGAACGCAAAACCTCCGGCGGCGCTATACTGCAAAACAAATTCAAGAAATGGAAGCGTGAGATAGTTTTCCAATATTAAAATCCTGTGAAGAAGCTCTAAATGGTTTTATAATGACATTCATACTTTTAAACTACTGTTTGTGTGCCTATATGCAGGTTGTTTCAAGAGTGTAATTACCCAAGCAAGGATCAGATAGAACAACTTCGCATTGAGTTAGGAAGAACGTATGCCCAAGTTTATTTTTGGTTTCAAAATCGTCGTAAACGCATGAGGGTGGGTGGTTTAGTTTTAGTTTTGGCTGTGGTTGTAGGTTTTTTTCTTATCACGATCTCTTTGATTATCTTGCTGAGGCTCGGATTACTCTTAAGACTCTAACTGGTCAAATGAAAAGTGCACATTGCCTATCCTTGTTTACGAAACTGCACCTTTTACAGCTATACACAAAATGTTGCTCAGTACTTCGTGAGGATTAAAACTGCGTCTTACCTATTTTTCTTCATTTTCTTCTTTGTCTGATGTATCTTTCATTCTCTGATGCAGATAGAACGGGATTATAGAGAAAAGACAATGCTGAAGGCGGAGAATGAGAAACTCCTAATGGAAAACTGGGCACTTAAAGAGTCACTCAAGAATGTCATTTGTGCAAGATGCAAAGCACTTTCTTCCGTGGTCAAAACAATGACATGTAATACATGTCAATTGTGTGTTAACCATTATAGTTCAATGAAGCAGGTATGCCCTAAAACATAGTCTCTAGGGACGTGTGTTGATGATATTATGTTTGATTTTATATTTTCTCTGTTAGCTTTAAGGCTTTCATTGGAAACAGTAAACTTCTTATTTTCCAGTTAGTTTTATTTTCTATGCAATAATTTGAGAATATTTGTGTTTGTAGCTTGAGTACATGGCCAATTCAAGTTGTATGGGAAGCTCTATTACCAGATCAGAATCTGCTGCAAGACCACCCCTACGTAATTCTTCCTTGGACTATGGAGCTGGGGCCATTTCCTTCTTTGACCGTGGAGGTTAAACACTGGACAATCAGACTGTTTTTTCATCGTCCTCCACTAACATTTTTTATTGTCCTTCAGCTGATGTTTCTATAAAACCATTTGGGCATTTTGTGAACACTAAAGGTCTTCGCATTTTTATCAGTTCTGTCTATAAAACCATTACAAGTCGGAATGGACAGCCATATGGGCATTGACCTTATAATGAACAATAAACTTTTTTTCTCGTTTTTATTTCAAGCATAGAGGGGTTGCAATGGAGATGTATTAATGTAATCCCATACGACAAAGCACACTTCTATTTGTGGGAAAGCACTTAGCACTAAATATGATTATAATGCCATTGATTACGGGTTATGATGTAATTAGTTTTTTGGATTAATGAGATGATTATAAACATGGCTTGGATTAAATATATATTTTTAATATATTTATTTTGGATCTTTAATTATGGAGGTTTACTTTTATATATTTTCGTCAAATTTCAATATGCATATTTATTTAACTCAAATGGTTTTGTAAGTAGTAATTTTCAATGTTATTAATGACAATTAAAATATGTGTGTTATGGTAATTATAGTTAATAATATTTCAAAATAATTTTTTTATATTGAATGTCGTTTACAAATATTATCGAGCAAACATAAGAGGAATAAGAGGAATCGACCTCACAACCACATGGATCATAATAACTAGGCAATTGCCATTACACCAAATGTCATTCGGCAAAGTTTTGTTAATATGTTATTTAATTATTATATATATTTTTTGAATTTATATGGTAGAATTGGTAGCCGCCACCAATTCGAGCACGATGTCTAGTTTTTTTATGGTAGCCGCCACGAATTCGAGTAGAATATTTTTTTTTTTATGGCTGCCATAATATTCTGCGCTGTCCACTTCGGAAGCCGTCACACAAATCTTTGCACAATCCGCCATGCCATAATTATTTTAAACGCACCAAGAAAGGGACAAGCCTTTAGTGCCAGGAAGCTCAAGATTTGAACCTTATACCTCCACCCCTAAAAAGTTTGATATGAACCAATTGATCTAGAATCTATTTAATTAT
Organism: Wollemia nobilis; assembly: GCA_028583015.1. Lineage (NCBI taxonomy): Eukaryota > Viridiplantae > Streptophyta > Pinopsida > Araucariales > Araucariaceae > Wollemia > Wollemia nobilis. The sequence goes on along the minus strand of JAQPPZ010012528.1, from coordinate 3,254 downwards.
TATATTTAATATGATATTTTTTTAATTTTTTAAAAATTATTTATTTTAATTTTCATATAATTTTTTATTTTCATTTTTTAAAATTAATATTGGTTCCATGATTATATATTTATGTGCTTAAATCTTATACTTTTTGAAATGATAATTTTTGAGTTTCGGTGAGTAAATATAAGTTTATATTTAAAATTACAGTGTATGGTTTTTTTTTTTTGGGGGGGTCGTAAAGAAGATTAAGATGATATATTAAATAATGTTTTTTTAATAAGAATTTAGGTTTTTAGTTTTATTTTTTTAAAGGCCTTCTTTACTTTCTTTGTTAAAAAAAAAAAACTATAAATTATTTATTAAAAATGGCAAATTTAACTATTATCATTAAGAGAAAATTTAAGGTTTTTAAAAATATTAATCTTAATTTAAAGTTCAGTTATTGTTTTTAATATAATAAAGTTTTTCCTTGTATTATGGTGCTCTCTTAGGTGTAAATATTTTATTTGTTTTTACCTTTTATTTAACAAAATTATTTTCTATTCACATAACATTAGCATTTTTTAAATACTTTTTAAATTTCAATACATGACACTATATCTCACTTTACATGACCAATTTCTTTATTGTATGATTATATTATGTCTATGATGTTTTTGTATATTTTAGATAAGTTATTTTTATCATATCTATCCAAACTCTTATTCCTAATAAAATACATTTCTATCCTCATTGGATTCAAATATTGAACCTCCTATTTGGAATCTTAAAGTCTTATTGTTTGTATGTTGTATATGCTCATACAAAAGTATAGAATATATCATACTTAAACATTAACTATAATTAAGAATTTTTTTAATAAAATCATGATATTAACACTCTGAATTGTCTATATATTATAGGATCATTAAGAGGAGGATCATTTTATGTATATTGACATTTATGTATATGTCATCAATTAGTATTTGAACACGGGTTATCACTTTGAAAATCTTAGAAACCTTACAAACTTAGGATCATGCGATTTTATAAACAATAATTATTATAATAATGTGTAAATTATTAATGGGTATTTAAGCTATTTACAATTTTATATTTAAAAAGTGAAGAGTTAATTTTATTTACTTTCTAAAGTATTATATATTTAGTTTTGTGTTTAATAAACCATATTTCACATTAAAAAAAAAACTCTCTAATCAAGGATACTAGGACAATATGTATTTATCAATATAGAAAAATATCTCCTATATGATGTATTCTTTTTTTTCCTTTTCTAAAATAAAATTTTATTTTTATTTTTATTTTTATTTCTATATATTTTTAATTTGGTTAGTGTGAGAAATCCCTACAACCAACTCACAGGTTTGAGCAGGTACCCCCAACTATGACCCCTCCTAAAGCCTAGATATATGCTTATCAATAGGAAATTTAACATGCCATGTCGTGATTTGAACAAAGTAATATTTATAATTCTACACTTAGATACTTTTATAAAGTAATATCTATGGATAAAAGATGTATTGTGTATACAATAGTAACAATGTATATATTTAGAGAAGTACTGAGTGATTCATGGTCTCTCTTATTTATAACATCTACTTTATGTATGCCCTTTATCATAGAAAAGATAAATATTTAATTAAGTTTCATTATTTGGCTTAAGTATAACATGAAGAAGAATTTTATAATAAAAATCATAATAATAAAATCAATGCATTGCCTATATTCACAACAAGATAATAGAACATAAGATGGTATTATGATTTATTAGGGGAGGTACTTATATTCTTGTTAATAGATTTTATAGTTCATAGTAATATGACATATTAAACACATTATAAATTATTTAAAAAATGATGATCGTGCTATAAACTATAGAAAAGCTAGCCATAGTCAATGTGAATGATTGTATATTTGAATAGTTAACATAGTTTAAATATGTGAAAATTTGTTCTTCCATGGTCGTAGGTTTGTGCATCTACCTTTTGAAAAATTGGACGTGTTGATTTCTCCTTTGCATCAAAATATTTTTTTAAACTTATTTCAAAATAGAAGGGGATTGTCAAAAGGTTTTATTAGGAGGTCCTACATTATTGGCTTAAGTGGAAATGTTTCTAAAGAAATGGGCTCTAAAATTCAATCCCAAAACATAGAAAATAGATGTAGCCCTTTTATGGGTAATGATTCTTGGTGTACCCCTTGATATCTAGGAAGATTAGGTGTTTAAATGTATTGTGAACACTTTTAGAATATTCTTGGTTATTGATTATATGATGAAGAAAATAAAAAAAAATTAGTAGAATGTGTGTATTGGTTGAGTTTGTGCAGGAGATTTTGAATCACATAAAACTAGTTTCCAAGTGGGATGCTTGGTCTCATGCCCTTATTTTTAAAAAAGATCCCTTTAACTACAAAATTTGTGCTAAAATAGAACAAATGGCGATGATTTACCCAATGAAAGCAAAGAGAAATATGAAAAGAAGACAAAATTTCATTCCAAATATAAAGAGGGTATTTATGGAAAGGTGTAGAGGAAAACAGTTGATAGATTTGATCATCTTCACCCAAACACCACTGTAAATATTATTGAAAATAGGTAATATGAAGTGTGTGAATTGAAGTTAGATCATATAGTTGGTAGAGGAAATGAATTTACTCATGTAGATGATGGTAAGAAAGTATGAGAGGTAGTACAATGTGAAATGAAAAAGTAAAGGATAAAATTTGTTGCATGGAGTCAAATCCTATGAGGGACAATAGAGTTTTATAATAAAACACCCTATAAAGGAGTGTATGAAGAAAAGGATTTGGATGTAAAACTAGTAGAGAAATGTCAAAAGTAATTTACAATAGAAAATTAGTCTCCATCAATTCAGAAAATAAGAAAAACTATGAAAAGGAGTTAAGATCGAAACTGCACCTTTTACAGCTATACACAAAATGTTGCTCAGTACTTCGTGAGGAGAAAAAAGGCATCTTACCTATTTTTCTTCATTTTCTTCTTTGTCTCATGTATCTTTCATTCTCTGATGCAAATAGAACGGGATCATAGAGAAAAGACAATGTTGAAGGCGGAGAATGAGAAACTCCTAACGGAAAACTGGGCACTTAAAGAATCACTGAAGAATGAATGTCATTTGTGCAAGATGCAAAGTACTTTCTTCCGTGGTGGAAACAATGACATGTAATACATATCAATGGAGTGTTAACCATTATAGCTCAATGAAGCATGTATGCCCTAAAACATAGTTTCTAGGGACGTGTGTTGA
>JAQPPZ010012526.1:0-51683 GCA_028583015.1 Wollemia nobilis | reverse complement strand
AATTCTTCACTTGATAAAACAACATGCTTTAAGCTATAGCACAAAATTGAACATGAGTATAAGAAATATATATATCACAACTTGTAAAACATAAGCTTCAGAATAATAACACAACTAAGAAGTATTTCATAAATTTAAAATGTTATCAATTAAATGGATCCCATGTGCTAACAGAAATCCATGCATAGAAGAATTTCTATATATATAAAAATGATGACTCATAATGCTATCTATTCTATCTAAATATTACAATAACCTTTCACATAAAGTAGATCACAAGATAACATTAAATTTCAAATAAGATTACCTAGATAAATAAAGCAATGCTTGATTTTGTTTCAATGATCAAGCTCTCATTATCTTACAAAGTTTTCTAGCTATCAATAACTTGAATATTTTCATCTATGTAACTCTCATAACAACTTTACATTCCAAAACAAAATAAGACCATTCGTCTAAGGGTCTCCATGCCACCTTCTCTCTGCAACCTTCTTCATGAAAAAGCCCATGAATTGAATAATACTTAGGGATCATGACAACTCTCTCTCTCTCTCTCTCTCTCTCTTTTTTCTCTATATATATATATATATATATATATATATATGCAATTTATCGTGCTCTAAGTAAATTGCAAGAAACCATGCATAAGCATTAACAAGACAAACAAACAATGAGAGAATCACATACTTCTTTCTATAATGGACCCTTTACCTACGCAAGTCTTAGAAACCATTATAATTTTTTTCCTTCCTCAAAGCAAAAGAGAACAAACTATCTTTCCTTTTTCTTCTTTTAAAGAACATTCACCCATAGCCAAGTTTCTATACAAAAGAATTGCTAAATCAACTCGAATACTCTTAAATAAAAGTTACATATTTTCTTATGTAAAATAATACTAAAATACCTTTGCCAAATTTTTCTTTTTAATGAGAAAAGAACACACACAAAACTCCATCCAATACTCTTGCAACATTTAATTCAAAAGATTCAACTTCTCCAAAAATGTTTTTTTTTTTTATTTAACTCCCAACTATCATGAGTTATTACATTACAATAATAAATAAAAAACATCAAAGGTTTACTTAATTATTTAAGAGACCCAACATCCAAATAATTATCAACTAATCATTAATATAAAAGCGACACATTGGGAAAACATAACCAAGCAAGAACCAGAACCCACCCGACCTCCATCTGAGCATATAAAGGAACACTGGCTCAATATAACAAGGCATATGAGCACCACCCAATGAGTCTATCCAAGCTATCCAAGAGAATAAAAATCACACTGACCAACTACCAAACTTAGGCTAACCCATTCATCCACCTGGATCATGACTCTAAAAGGGTGCAAAGGTTGAAAATACTCAACACAACTCAATCTACCTGAACTACAACTATAAAATGTATACAACACTCCCTAGAAATACCCACTATAGCCTCCCAAATATGGAGATAACACACTATAGAATGAGATCGCTAGACCTTGGTCTAGAGATATGTAACCAAACAACTATGTAGGCAACTTCAAAGCACCTGACTAAGAAAATGTATGACCAACTTGGGCAGAACACAATTCAAGGAACTTTACAAGCATATACAAAAAGAGAAGTCTGAGAAACTGTGTTTACGAACATTAAGAAGAAAATCAATGCTATAACAAATGCAAGAGCCAAACTAAAACCATAATATAATAACAAGAAATTCATATAGTCATAACATAACAACATTGCACTTATAAGGTGCTACCTTGGCCAAGCCTTCCCAATGCCTCCCAATCCAGAATAGCATTGCAACCTCCTTCCTTATTCCAAGTATGAGCTCAGATCCTCTAAAATTCTTTCCCCAAGTCATCCTATTTATATTCAAATAATCTAGGGCATGAACTTCTTGCATAGCTAGGGTAGCACATGGAATGTTTTTAAGAATGTATTCTTTAATTTACCACCTTTTTTCTCTCTAAAACTACTACCAAAGCATGATAGTTTTCATAAATATAAAGGCTTACCAAGCTTAATCAACCAATTAATTTACTTAAACCATTCATTAATTAAATAATTGTAACCTTTATTAATATCAATGGTTAATATTAATTATTAACCTTGATATTAACATTCTCAAGTATTAATAATGTTAAGTGTATTAATACTTCTTAAATTAATTGGTTCTATGCTTTTAAATTTAATCATAACCAAATCTTAACCAAGTCCATAATACATTACATTGCTTTATCCTTGAGTAGGCAAATTTTTAAGATAACCATATTTTATCCCCTACCTACTAAGAATGACTCCTTTACCAATAGCAACGTCATGGTCCAACAGTGTATTCAAACAACAAGCAAATGCAAATGCAACTACATGAAGGGTCTACTTTACCCTTGAGCTATCGATGAACATGTCATCAAACATCATTTCCTAAATTTTCTCTCAACTCAAATGTCTACCCCTTTTCAATCCATCGGTGAGAGTACTTGGTCCTACAACCACAAACGCATCAACAGTACCATATTCCAAGAGTAGAAACTAATCACAAAGTGTGACTACTTCTTTTATTGACATAATAAAAATGAGACTATGCATTAAATTTCCATACAACAATACATAAGTTAATATCAAGAATAAATACCAACAGGGAGGGGTGTTATAATTGGACTTCGAGTTTGCAAGTTCATCCTTGAGGAGATCCATAGCCATTATGCCATCTCTTATGTTATGACCTCAAATAATGGAATACCTTTTAAGAATAAATATGTAAAAAAAATATGCTAAGTACAAGATTCAACACAAATGATCCACTCCTTACTATCCTAAAGGTAATGGTCAAGCCAAGCCTCTAACAATTATCTTATCAAAATCCTCAAGAAGCTCATGAGCAAGATTGGTAGATATTGGCATCTCTAGTTGTATCTAGCTTTATGGGCATATTACACTAGTGCTAGAACTCCTACTAACACAATGCCTTATGCTTTGGTTTATGGAATTGAAGTAGTTTTCCTTTTGAACTTGAGGTTCTCTCATGCATTTTATTGTAATATGCCTTTATTAGATATGAGATGAATATCATCTCACTCATCTCAACTAGCTAGAACTATTTGATTAAAGGAAAATCCATGTTGTAAAGTACTTGTGAGTCTACTAGCAAGGGATTAAATGTGATTATGGCAAAAAAACTATGATTGTGATTCTTTGAAGTTACTGATATTGTTATCAAAGAGAATTAAAATAACACCAACACCAATACAAAACTCAAAGGAAAATTTAAGCCTAATTGATTAGATCCATACTTTGTTGGACATTTTGAGTCCTTAAGTCAAAGTTGTCATTGATGTCAAGGAATGAAGTCATCATTAATATCAAGGAATTTGTCAAGAAACAAAGTTGTCATGGATGTCCAAGAATAAGCCACCGATGATGTCAAAAGGTCAAGAGGAACAATGCAGAGGTTAAAGGCAAAAGAGCTTCATAATATTTTTAATATTATGTATGCTTAAGTTGGAAAGTTTAAAATAAAAGGTTTTTCATAAAAACCCAAGGAGGCTTATTGCAAAGTTAAAGGAAGGTTTAATATTTATTTTATAAAACATTTAAATTCAAAGTGAATTTAAATTTTATAAATAAATATTATTTATACAAAGTTGTGCAATAGGAGAAGGCCTTAATAAACCAAAGGGTTTTAAAGAATTAATTTATAAAATTTAAATTCAAAAGAATTTAAATCATTTACAAATTAATAAGTCTAAATTAAAAAGCGTCGATGTCTAATAGTTTGAAGAAATTTGAAGTACTGACGTGTATGCATAAAGGAGGGAAACCACTATATAAACCATGCCTTAAGAGGCATGAAAATTATCCTTGCTCGAACATTTTTAAATGTGCAATTGAATTGAGAGATCGTGCAAAAAAGAGAATCGAATCCTTTTGTTTTATGTGCCAACGAATAAATATAAATATGAAAGCGTCAAAAGTTGGAAGCCATATGGGCAGCATGGCCTAGTGGCAAGAGGGCATTGGCTAGAGTGTTTGTGCGCTAGGTGACCTGCATTCGAAAGGCGACGACAACGTGTTTTGGTGGTTGTGTTGGTGTTGGAAGTGACAAAGGAATGACACACGTTTTTCTTGGCAAAGCAGAGAGCTTCATAGAGCACGTGGTGATCTCCACTCCCCAAGCAAGCGCCTATCTCACACGGTAGTTGGAGCCACGACTAGGGCGTTGGTTGAAGGTTGCATTGTGAGTTCGATTCCCACCAAGGCCAAGGTAATAAAATTTTGATTATTATTTTTGATTGCCTAAAGTTTGACATGAGGTCTTAGGGAGTTAAAAGGGTTGCTTAAAAATATTTTTATTTGATTATTAATATTTGGTAAATTGGAGGAATAAGGTGCTTGTCTTATTTTAAATAAAGTGTTGGTGTCATTGATTTGTTGAATCTTTAAAAGGATAAAGGGAACTTCTTATATTGAGTTATTTTGAAAAGAAGAGTGCATTGAATATTATTTTAATTGGGAGATTATAAGGTGTAAGTGGTAAATTATTTTTGTAAATATTGATGAATGTTTTCTTAAATATGGTGTGATAAGGTGTATGTGTGTCTTTGCATTTACATTGTATTTTTAGGAAGTTAATCACCTTATAATTTCTTTGAGATTGAAAAGAAGTGTTTGTGGTTTTGGCAGATTTATGAGATTTCTTCATCATCAAGAAAAAGGTATGAGCACATTCTTCCATAGTTAAGTTTATTGGTTGGTTTTCTGAAAAATAAGTTTGGAGTGAAAAGGATTTGATTAGGGTTTCCTTATTGAGTGTGTTTGAGGTAATGCTTCAAGGTTTTCTGGAATAAATAATTGTTATTAAAAATTTATTTTATAAGCATTGTTGTTGAAGCCATTGGTTGTGTGAAAAACTAGAACTAGGGTTTGAGTATCATTGCTATGTGAATATTGTTTCATAAGTATTGTTTTTGAAGTGAGTTTTTGAGCAAAGAACTTGAACTAGGTTTTGAAAATATCATGAGTATCATTGTAATGTGAGATTTATTGTTGAGAATTGTTGGAAACATTTTGAGTTGGTGTTTATATGCTTGGACTAGGGTTTGTGAGAAAGGAGTGTTTCATTGAGTGATTGGTTGAGTAGAGTTGGTTGATCCTAGTCAAGTGGATGTGTGAAGAAATTGTTCAAGTTCCATAAAACAAACTATTATATATTCTAGATTGAGTTGAGAAAGTGATTGAGCATTGAGTTGAATCTGAAGCATATTGAGTCTCTAACAATTCTCCTTATGTTTCTAAGAGAGTGATTCAAAGTAATTAAGCATTGTGATAAGTGTAGAACATATTGAGTCTCTAACAATTCTCTTTATGTTTCTATGAGATTGGACAAGTTATAGAGAATACTTGTAGAGTATATTTGAGCAAGTTCTAGAGAGGACTTGTAGAGAAAATTTAAGCAAGTTATAGATAGGACTTGTAGAGTAGATTTGAGCAAGTTCTAGAGAGGACTTGTAGAGAAGATTTGAGCAAGTTCTATAGAGAACTTGTAGAGTGTATTTGAGCAAGTTCTAGAGAAGACTTGTGGACAAATTAGTGTGAGCTTTTGTGGAAGCTTACAAGGCATATTTGAGATAAGTCTTTGAGAAGACTTGAGACCAGAGTTGATTGATTTGTTCAAACCTTGAGTTAAGGTTTGGGGCAGATCCAACAAAGTTGAGTCAAGCCTTGAGTTAAGGTTTGAAGATAGAGATCGAGGACATATTTGTGCTAGACTAAAGGACTGTGTTTAGTGTAGATTTGAGAGCAGAGTTTGGTGTAGACTTGAGGATAGGTTTGTGCCAAACCATAAATAGAGATTGAGCAGAGTTGTACTAGACCGAAGGACTATGTTTAGTGTAGGTTTGAGATAGAGCTTTGGAGGTGACAGAGCAGAGAGGAAAGTAGTCTCGAGTGGATAGAGATCCATTAGCCAGGGTAGTGAGGATAGGTCTTTTGAGTGGGGACAAGAGTCTTCAGTGGAGAGAGATCCACAAGCCAGTGCAGTGGAGGTAGTTGTCTTTTAGAGGATCACCAACCGGGAGCGAGAGGAGAAGGAGTTCTCCTATGGATAGAGATCCATGAACTTGATTTAGGGGATTGGTGTCTCCTTTGGACAGAGGTCCATAAACATTGTAATACAGATAGGATTCCCAAGAGATTGATTGAGAAAATTTTAGTGAAATATTTTTTTCATGGAGTAGCCCACATTGGGTGAACCACGTAAATTATGGTGTCTCTATTGTGTGTGGTGATTTGTGCATTGCTTTGATTACTGCTATTGATATTGCTATATATACATTGCATATATTGATTTAGAAAGAAAAGTAAAAAGTGGTCTTATATTGTTAACCCCCCCTCTCAGTATAAGCTTGTGTTCTTCAATTAGTATCAGAGTGGGTTCCTTCATAAGAGTTTAACAACTTTAAGGAAAAGATAACAAGAACACAATGGATTCTAATAATGTGTCCTCAAATAATTCAGCACCAGTATTTGATAGAAGTGACTATATATATTGGAGTATGATGATGAATAATTAACTAATGGCACTTGGAAATGAAATTTGGGAAGTAGTTGAAATTGGATACGATCCCTTAATTAATCCTCCTATATATAAGGAAGGTAAGCTCCTACAACATTACAATTCAAAAGAAATGAATGCACTTTTGAGAGGTTTGCATAGAACAGAGTCTATGAAAGTTATGCATTGTCAAACTGCAAAATAAATGTGGGATAAACTACAAAATATATATGAAGGAGATAAGAGTGTAAAGAAAGCAAAAATACAAAATCTCAAAGGACAATTTGAAGCATTAAGAATTAAGGATGAAGAAAATTTTAGTACTTATCTACTTCGAATTGATGAAGTTGTTAATGATATGCAAGGACTTGGAATGAAGATTGATTAATATGATGTTTGTGATAAACTCTTAAGAACTCTTCCAAAAAGATTCAGTGAAAAGGTTTTTGCTATAGAAGTGTCATAGGATGGTGATACTTTAATAAGAGACATGTTTCTTGGTATGCTCACAACATTTGAGATAAGAACAAAATATCCTATTCCCCAGAAGAAAACAACATTCAAAGAAATAAAAAAGACAAAGGGTAAGAAGTCAAAATCAAGCAACGAGTCATCCAGTGATGAAGAAGCTAATTATGGTAGAAGAGATAAGGACTATAGAAGATCCAGAGATCTAAAATTTGTTAAATGTTTCAATTGTAGAAAGTGTGGACATTTTGCAACATATTATCAATAAGCTAAGAATAACAATGGTGAAGAAAAATAGTATCACAGGAACAGGGAATCCAAAATATACAGGCACCAAAAGAAAAGCAAGGATGGACAAAGCAGACAAGTAAAGAAGTTCTTTCAAAGGTAAAATAGGAGCTACTATGTGGATAAGGCAAGTACTCAAGTGATAGTGATGCTAGTTTTTCAAACAATGATAGAGACGAAGTTCTTTTTATGATTGAATAAAAAGAACAAGTTAAGAAAAGGACTCCAGTAATTCTCAAGTGTTTTAGATGTGGTAAATTTGGACATCTTGAAGATAGTTGTACAAGGGATTGTTATAGTTCTAGTGATGATGAATATGAATATACACTTGAAGGACCAAAAGAGAATATTCTAATGGCAAAGTGGTGTAGAGCAGACATTCCAGAATCAAGCAAAAACAGGAACAAGAGCGAGAACAGGAACATGAACAGGAACAGGAATATGGATATGAACAAGAACAGGAACATGAACAGGGACAAGAATGTAGACATGGACATGGAAAATGGTCAGAGGAAACAAAAGGCCCATATAAGAAGGAAAGAGGATAAAGGTAAAGAATAGTGCTTTCTAGGAGTAGAAATACTCCCACCCCAGAATTAACCACCTTAAGAGGAGGTGGGAGAGGGGCTAAGCTAAGAGGCTCATTCTTAGCCCCGAGCCCCAAAGGCAACCCTTTGCCATTGATGTCAAAGGGGTAGATATTTAAGTAAGGGGAAGATATTTGGTATTTGAGAGAGCATTGAGCCAGGGGGAGCAATGTCCCAGAGGGAGCAGAACAAAAGAAAAGTTAAGTTGTCGGGAAAAATAATTTGGGTTGCCATCAATGACAAAGGAGAAGATTGTTGGACATTTTGAGTCCTTAAGTCAAAGTTTTCATTGATGTCAAGGAATGAAGTCATCATTAATATCAAGGAATTTGTCAAGAAATAAAGTTATCATGGATGTCCAGGAATAAGCCATCGATGATATCAAAAGTTCAAGAGAAACAATGCAGAGGTTAAAGGCAAAAGGGCTTCATAATATTTTTAATATTATGTAAGCATAAGTTGGAAGGTTTAAAATAAAATATTTTTCATAAAAACCCAAGGAGGCTTATTGCAAAGTTAAAGGAGGGTTTAATATTTATTTTATAAAACATTTAAATTCAAAGTGAGTTTAAATTTTATAAATAAATATTATTTATACAAAGTTGTGCAATAGGAGAAGGCCTTAATAAACCAAAGGGTTTTAAAAAATTAATTTATAAAATTTAAATTCAAAATAATTTAAATCATTTATAAATTAATAAGTCTAAATTACAAAGCGCTGATGTCTAATAGTTTGAAGAAATTTTAAGCATCAACGTGTATGCATAAAGAAGGGAAACCACTATATAAACCATGCCTTAACATGCATGAAAATTATCCTTGCTAGAATGTTTTTAAATGTGCAATTGAATTGAGAGATCATGCAAAAAATAGAAGTGAATCCTTTTGTTTTATGTGCCAGTGAATAAAGACAAAGATGAAAGTGCCAAAATTTGGAAGCCATCTGGGCAATGTGGCCTAGTGGCAAGAGGGCATTGGCTAGAGTGTTTGGGTGCTAGGTGACCTGCGTTCAAAAGGTGATGACAACGTGTTCTGGTGGTTGTGTTGGTGTTGGAAGTGCCAAAGGAATGACACACATTTTACTTGGCAAAGCAGGGAGCTTCATAGAGAACGTGGTACTCTCCATTCCCCAAGCGAGCGCCTAGCTCGCGTGGCAGTTGGAGCCACGGCTAGGGCATTGGTTGAAGGCTACGTTGTGAGTTCGATTCCCACCAAGGCCAAGGTAATAAAATTTTGATTATTATTTTTGATTACCTAAATTTTGACATGAGGTCTTAAGGAGTTAAAAAGGTTGCTTAAAAATATTTTTATTTGATTATTAATCTTTGGTAAATTGGAGGAATAAGGTGCTAGTCTTATTTTAAATAAAGTGTTGGTGTCACATTGATTTGTTGAATCTATAAAAGGATAAAGGGAACTTCTTATATTGAGTTATTTTGAAAAGAAGAGTGCATTGAATATTATTTTAATTGGGAGATTATAAGGTGTAAGTGGTAAATTATTTTTGTAAATGTTGATGAATGATTTATTAAAGATGGAGTGATAAGGTGTATGTGTGTCTTTGCATTTACATTGTATTTTGAGGAAGTTAATCACCTTATAATTTCTTTGAGCTTGGCAAAGAAGTGTTTGTGGTTTTGGCAGATTTATGAGATTCCTTCATCATTAAGAAAAAGGTATGAGCACATTCTTCCATAGTTAAGTTGATTGGTTGGTTTTATGAAAAATAAGTTTGGAGTGAAAAGGATTTGATTAGGGTTTCCTTATTGAGTGTGTTTGAGGTAATGCTTCAAGGTTTTTTGGAATAAAGAATTGTTATTAAAACCTTGTTTTATAAGCATTGTTATTGAAGCCATTGGTTGTGTGAAAAACTAGAACTAGGGTTTGAGTATCATTGCTATGTGAAGATTGTTTCATAAGTATTATTTTTGAAGTGAGTTGTTGAGCAAAGAACTTGAACTAGGGTTTGAAAAGATCATGAGTATCATTGTAATGTGAGATTTATTATTGAGCATTGTTGGAAACATTTAGAGTTGATGTTTATATGCTTGGACTAGGGTTTTTTTGGTCCGACCTTTATACACACCCTGTGAAGAATGAGCATGAAACTCTGATAACACTTATACGGGATAAATCCCACTCACTTTAGGATCTTATTGGTTATCCAAGGTGTGAGTTACAGAGTTGGGTCGAATGTCAATTCACTCTTTTTCGCTTCTAGAATAGTCTTCAATATGGACTGTCTGTTACCTTACAACGGGTTCTTGAACTTGTTCAGTAATGTTTAGAAGTTGTCACTTGTTGACAATCAGATTTAAAATTAGTTCTTTGATCTAGCTCTTATGGGCCAGCAGATTTAAATAAAAGACAAATTTAAAAGAAAATAAAAATGGGTCATTTCACGGTAAAACAAAGAGAGTAGGGTGGGGCAGAAAGAGAAGTCTATCAAACTTAGCTGTAAAACCTAAACTACCAATTTTATTTATGCTATCAGCTTCACAACAGAACAAATCAAAGAAGAAAGGGTCCAGATTTCTAAGATCACTTTCTACTAAGAGCATAAGGCAGATATGGAACGGATCTGAAAGAAAATCATAAACAAAAGAGGAAGTCCTTTAAAATTGGTATTTCTCACCAGCAGCATAGCTCACACAGTGAGGATAGAGCAATTAGAACAAACTTGAACCTTAAATCCATGATTTTCCCTAGCACACAATAGAACAAATGAAGCCTAACAAAGATATTTAATCTTGATAACACGGATTTATAGCATATATTTAATAAAATTTAAAGAAACGGATAACAAAAGAAGATGAACTTATCACAATCTGCAAAATATTAGGCTCCTGGCCATGCTATCACAGAAAAACAAAAGCACATCAACTCCAAGTCCAGAAATAAAATATTTAACAAGATTTGCAAGAAATTGCTTCAATAGCCTTTTATTTCTAAGTCTCCGCCTCTTGCGATTACATTTAGAAGAAGTATTTATAGACTCAGGACAGACCCTAATCTTTTCAAAAATATCTTCTTCTCAAACCCTAAATCTTATCATCTTAAACCCTAGTACCCGGGTTTTACAATATAAGCCCTTTTAAAATAAAGTTCGGATAAAACTTAACCATTCTGCAAATCAGTGTTGTCACTTGCCATAAATAGAGAAGACAGACTTCGAATGCCACTTGCTTCCACTCGCAACTATGAGTAAATGTCTTCATTAATGCCCTCGGGTAATTTGGATGAGTCACCACTTTTTTGACATTTCATCTCCACAGAGCCATCCCTGAGTTGAAAATCTCTGCACGCCATTAATTCTGCCATAAATTATCATTAAATGCATTCATCAGCAAATTTCGGTAACTGTGTGTAGATATTTTCATTTTTTGGCCAATTCCCGACATACTCCATTAAATGGGTAGCTGCTTAGTCACCGAAAAGTCTCTTTGCGGTCAAATCTGGATGAAACAACAATTCCCGGCATCTCTCATTTCAATATGGCGGTCTTCGATTAATTTGCACTTAACTTTGTCTTCCTGGCCACTTCTTTCGCTATCATGTAAGTGCCAGATGGCCTCTTACAAAAGGACAAAAGATGGATTAGTACTTTAATATTATTAAATCAAAACTTTAATTATTAAATCAGATTAAAACCCTAATGTTCATTACACAGGCTTGCTTTCTTTTGACACGTGTCGCAAAAAATCATGACACGTGTCCTTGCTTCTAGTTGTCTTTTCATGTTTGGGTTCTTTGCTGCCATGGCCACGAAAATGCGACATGTCACGATTTCGCAACATGTCGCGAAATCGTGACCTGTTTCCCTATCGCTGTCGTAAAAATGCGACATGTCGCGAAATCATGACCTGTTTCTCCCCCTTCGGCACTTTCTTCCTTTCATGCAGCGAAAATGTGACATGTCGCGAAATCACGACCATTCCATGCACTCTAGCTCTTCTTTGTTTGGCTGTCACGATTTCGCGACATCTTTGTGCCTTAAGCGCTTCTTTTGCTTTATGTCACGATTTTGCGACATTTTCAACACTCGGCACTTTCTTTCTAAACATGTCGCGATTTGTTGAGAAGCAACACACCCCCACTGAAAAATGAATTTCCATCCTTTGAAAATATTGAGCTTTCATTTTGCAGTAAGGACCCTCTTGAGTTTTCCAGGTTTTTAATTCCAAATTTGCTTGCATCCTTCTTCTTCAAGTTTTGCCTGTATCAAAGTATCCAAGTACTCTTGCATCTGGCTTTGATTTATTTCAGAATTCATTTTTCAAATGTTAGAATCATTGCTGAGCAAAGAAAATCTTTCACTGATATGAAAAAATGCAGAATGCAGACAGAAAAATTCATTAGAAACCAAAACTTTCCATTTTTGGAAGTTTCGCGATATCGCGACACTTCCATATTTGGAAATGTCGCGATATCGCAACAGGTTTCGAAGAAATTGGCCAAGTCGCAAAAACGTAGCGAAATCGCGACACTTCCATTTTTGGAAATGTCGTGATATCGCGACACTTTCCATTTTTGGAAATGTCATGAAATCGCGACGGGTCTGGAGAGAGAAAGCCAGGGCACACGGAACGTCACGAAATCGCGACATGTCGCAGTTTCGTGGCTACCAGAGCGAGAAAATGGTTAAGGCATGAAAAGAGGCGTGATTTCGCGACATGTCGCGAAATAACGACATGTCGCGTTTTCGCGGCCGTGGTGAGCAAAAGTGGTTAAGGCCGAAAACGTAGCGAAATCGTGACACTTCCATTTTTGGAAGGGTCGCGAAATCGCGACACTTCCATTTTTGGAAGGGTCGCGAAATCGTGACACTTTCCATTTTTGGAAAGGTCACGAAATCGCGACATATTTGGAAAGAAAGTGCCGAGTGTTGAAAATGTCGCGAAATCACGACATAAAGCAAAAGAAGCGCTTAAGGCACAAAGATGTCGCGAAATCGCGACAGCCAAACAAAGAAGAGACAGAGCGCATGGAATGGTCGCGATTTTGCGACATGTCGCGAAATCACTACATGTCGCGTTTTCGCTACATGAAAGGAAGAAAGTGCCGAAGGGGGAGAAACAGGTCGTGATTTTGTGGCAGTGATAGGGAAACAGGTCGCGATTTTGCGACATGTCACAAAATCGTGACATGTCGCATTTTTGCGGCCATGGTAGCAAAGAACCCAAACATGAAAAGACAACTAGAAGCAAGGACACGTGTCGTGATTTTTTGCGACACGTGTCAAAAGAAAGCAAGCCTGTGTAATGAACATTAGGGTTTTAATCTAATTTAATAATTAAAGTTTTGATTTAATAAAATTAAAATATTAATCCATCTTTTGTCCTTTTGTAGGAGGCCATCTGGAACTTACATGATAGCGAAAGAAGTGGCCAGGAAGACAAAGTTAAGTGCAAATTAATCGAAGACCGCCATATTGAAACAAGAGATGCCGAGAATTACTGTTTCATCCAGATTTTACAGATTTGACGGCAAAGAGACTTTTCGGTGACTAAGCAGCTGCCCATTTAATGGAGTATGTCGAGAATTGGCCGAAAAATGAAAATATCTACACACAGTTATCGAAATTTGCCGATGAATGCATTTAATGATAATTTATGGCAGAATTAATGGTGTGCAGAGATTTTCAACTCAAGGATGGCTCTGCGAAGATGAAATGTCAAAAAAGTGGTGACTCATCCAAATTACCCAAGGGCATTAGTGAAGACATTTACTCACAGTTGCGGGTGGATGCAAGTGGCATTCGAAGTCTGTCTTCTCCATTTATGGCAAGTGACAAAGACCGATTTGCGTAATGGTTAAGTTTTATCCGAACTTTATTTTAAAAGGGCTTATATTGTAAAACCCGGGTACTAGGGTTTAAGATGATAAGATTTAGAGTTTGAGAAGAAGATAGTTCTGAAAAGATCAGGGTCTGTCCTGAGTCTATAAATACTTCTTCTAAATGTAATCGCAAGAGGCAGAGACTTAGAAATAAAAGGCTATTGAAGCAATTTCTTGCAAATCTTGTTAAATACTTTATTTCTGGACTTGGAGTTGATGTGCTTTTGTTTTTCTGTGATAGCATGGCTAAGAGCCTAATCTTTTGCAGATTGTGATAAGTTCATCTTCTTTTGTTATCCGTTTCTTTAAAGTTTATTAAATATATGCTGTAAATCCATGTTATCAAGATTAAATATGCTGTTAGGCTTCATTTGTTCTATTGTGTGCTAGGAAAAATCACGAATTTAAGGTTCAAGTTTGTTCTAATTGCTCTGTCCTCATTGTGTGAGCTATGCTGCTGGTGAAAAATACCAATTTTAACGGACTTCCCCTTTTGTTTATGATTTTCTTTCAGATCTGTTCCATCTCTGCCTTATGCTCTTAGTAGAAAGTGAGCTTAGAAAGCTGGACACTTTTTTCTTTGATTTGTTCTATTGTAAAGCTGATAGTATAAATAAAATCGACAATTTAGGTTTTACAGCTAAGTTTGATAGACTTCTCTTTATGCCCTACCCTACTCTCTTTGTTTTACCGTGAAATGACCCATTTTTATTTTTTTTTAAATTTGTCTTTTATTTAAATCTGTTGACCCATAAGAGCTAGATCAAAGAACTAATTTTAAATCTGATTGTCAACAAGTGACAACTTCTAAACATTACTGAACAAGTTCAAGAACCCGTTGTATAAAGGTCATACCAACATTTAAAAATGGTGATAGAAGGAGGGCCCACTGAACTCCGGTCAATATTGTAGATTGTCTGTACAATATTTAAAATTGCCCTCCTTCTAGTGCCATTTTTAAATGTTGGTCTGAATTTTATACACACCCTGCGAAGAATGAGCATGAAACTCTGATAACACTTATACGGGATAAATCCCACTCACTTTAGGATCTTGTTGGTTATCCAAGGTGTGAGTTACCGAGTTGGGTCGAATGTCTATTCACTCTTTTTCGCTTCCGGAATAGTTTTCAATATGGACTCGTCAGTTACCTTACAACGGGTTCTTGAACTTGTTCAGTAATGTTTAGAAGTTGTCACTTGTTGACAATCGGATTTAAAATTAGTTCTTTGATCTAGCTCTTATGGGTTAGCAGATTTAAATAAAAGACAAATTTAAAAGAAAATAAAAATGGGTCATTTCACGATAAAACAAAGAGAGTAGGGTAGGGCAGAAAGAGAAGTCTATCAAACTTAGCTGTAAAACCTAAACTGCTAATTTTATTTATACTATCAGCTTCACAACAAAAAAAATCAAAGAAGAAAGTGTCCAGATTTCTAAGATCACTTTCTACTAAGAGCATAAGGCAGAGATGGAACGGATCTGAAATAAAATCATAAACAGAAGGGGAAGTCCGTTAAAATTGGTATTTCTCACCAGCAGCATAGCTCACACAGTGAGGACAAAGCAATTAAAACAAACTTGAACCTTAAATCTATGATTTTTCCTAGAATACAATAGAACAAATGAAGCCCAAAAACATATTTAATCTTGATAACATAGATTTACAACATATATTTAATAAACTTTAATGAAACGGATAACAAAAGAAGATGAACTTATCACAATCTAAAAAATATTAGGCTCTTGGCCATGCTATCACAAAAAACAAAAGCACATCAACTCCAAGTCCAGAAATAAAGTATTTAACAAGATTTGCAAGAAATTGCTTCAATAGCCTTTTCTTTCTAAGTCTCCGCCTACTCTCTTTGTTTTACCATGAAATGACCCATTTTTATTTTTTTTTAAATTTGTCTTTTACTTTAATCTGCTGACCCATAAGAGCTAGATCAAAGAATTAATTTTAAATCTGATTGTCAACAAGTGACAACTTTTGAACATTACTGAACAAGTTCAGTGAGCCCGTTGTAAGGTAATAGACAGTCCATATTGAAGACTATTCCAGAAGTGAAAAAGAGTGAATTGACATTCGACCCAACTCTGTAACTCACACCTTGGATAACCAGCAAGATCCTAAAGTGAGTGGGATTTATCCCGTATAAGTGTTATCATAGTTTCATGCTCATTCTTTGCAGGGTGTGTATAAAAGTCGGACCAACATTTAAAAATGGCGCTAGAAGGAGGGCCCACTGAACTCCGGTCAGTATTGTAGATTGTCTGTACAATATTTAAAATTGCCAGAAAAGGGGGCCAAGTTTAGTAGTTTGTTAAGAACAGTTTTATCACCACTGGTAGTTACTCCAACTACAACTCAGAATATCACCGTCAATCAAGTAGTAATGGCAAATTGGTTGGGTTCCACTGCTTTAAATATTTCGGGTATAGCCCATGACCTGCCCAAAAATCCGAAGAGATATCTTCCCAGATACAAGCATGATGGGACTAGGACAGCAGAGGAACATCTGGTAGCATTCAAGAATGCTTTGAAATTACTAAATATACAGCATGAAGATGTGGCTTGCAGATTGTTCTCGTTCACTCTCTAGGAGGGAGCTTATGACTGGTTTCTAAATCTCACTAGAAATTCTATAACCAGTTGGAATGACTTAGAGAAAGTTTTTATATCACAATTTGGGAAAGTGATAGACCCTAGTGTGTTATACCAACAATTTTCCAGCATCAGGAGAGAGTCGGGAGAAGCTGTCAGGTCATTCAATATGAGGTTCCAAAGAGCTTATGGTAGAACGACTGGTCATTACATCCCAAATGCAAATATGGCCTTAGAAATCTATAAGAATGCATTGGATTCGGTGACCTCTATTTTTCTCAAAAGAGACATCAATATCACAACCCTGGCAGGAGCTTATAAAGAAGCTTTAATTCTTGAAAGACAGTTAGGACCTCAAATTCTGAGCAATACTTTGATGTCCTATGTTACACAGAACATGCCTATTTTGAATCCTATTCCACATCATGAGTTAGTGCCAACATATTATGCTCTACCCAAGGAAACTCCGTTAACTATGACATCCACTCAGCATGTGCAAAATATAGAGAAAGGTTTTGACAAGTTCAAAGTGGAAGTGCTTGAAGTAAACATTTGTGATTTAGCATTACCCAAATTTGATGTTTTTTCTGGTGAGTTAAATTTTCCTAGAAATCAAAGAAATATTGATATTTCTAGTTCATCTAAAAATAGTACGACCAGGGTTTCAGATTTTTTTCCCAAAGAGTTAAAAAATCTTGTAGAGATTCCTATGAATGAAATACATGATTTTCGACAGTTCAAAAGGGACAGTTATAATTTGAGATGTGAAAATCCAGAACCTAATAATGATCCTTCCTCACCAGAGGATGATGAAAATGAGATTCAATATCACTATGCAGAAGTAACTGGGAAGGAGGATAACATCATTGAGGATATGAAGGAAAGTAAAGCTGACATCACCCTCCATGAGCTGGCCCAGATTGTTGAACAAAAGGATAACTTGATTGAAACTTACTCTGGACCACCTATTGAATTTCAAAAAAAAGAGAAAAAGATAGTAAATGTGAATGTGGTCAACCAACTCGGAATAGATAAAGAGTCTCAGTATAAGCCTTTGATTACTGAACATAATATTAAAGAAAAGGTTGTAAATCATGTTGATGTGGATATTGGAGATTATAATTTGGCAACCAAGAAAGTAAGACAGGTTACAGCTCTGACCAATTATAACAATGATGTTTGGACATTACACATCAATGGGGTTAAATCTAAGCAAGGCTTAGCTGAAAAAGCAAATTATGAAAATTCTGCTAGAGGGATAAAAATTGAAGTCTTGGATATTGAAGTAGTAGAGCAACCACAAAATGTTCGAGCTATTAAGAACTATGACATACGAATAAAATATGATCTCTTTGAGTTGTTACATAAATCTGAAGATGTGATGATCTAGGTCTAGAAAGGCTTTAAGGTATTTGATCCTGGGGGTTTTTACATTTCGTCCTTTTGAAAGAATTCTGCAAACCCTTCAAGTAGAAGCATAAACATGTTATTATATGATTTGTTATTATATGATTTGTTTAATTTGAAAGAGTTGCAGATTTGTTTTTAAGTGGGACAAGATCCATAAAAAAATAAAAAAATAAAAAAAGAAAGAGAGAGGGAAGACGGTAAACACAAGTTTTTCCCAGGTAGAAATTTTTTTGGAAGCATAGTCTGGAGTGCATTTCGTCAACAGGACCTGAAAGGTAATTTTTCTAAATTTACTTGCAAATGGTCAAAATTTACTTAAAGCATTATTTCTCGGTTGTTCAGTCCAATATATCATTTGAATGAGTCACAAAGAAGTTGTAACATGTGTATACATTGTAAATAACTCTGCAGTTTTATTTTATTTTAGCTTATGTTTCATGCTTGTACAGTTTTTAGTTTATTTATTTTAGTTTTATTTTAAATGCCTGTACAGTTTTTAGTTTTATTTTATTTTATTTTTAAATGTCTGTGCAGTGTTGTTTTATTTTATTTAATCTTAATTGTCTGTGCAGTTTTAGTCTATTTTAAAGTTCTGTATTTTATTTTTTAAAAGGTCTGTGCAGTTTTATTTCCTTTGCTGTCTGTACAGTTTTATTTTATTTCCTTTGGTGCCTGTACAGTTTTATTTTGTTTTATTTGATTTTGTTTTATTTTAAAGTCTATAAAGTTTTATTTTGTTTATCCTTGGAGGTCTGTATAAATTTCTTTAGCTTTTAAATTCTGTTCTTTAAGCTTTGACTGAGCATCATGAAAAGTCAGCCTTCCAGAATTGTTTTATTCTGAGTTCTAAATCCAGTGTCCATTCTGTTCATTATTCTAATTGAGATAGTTTGTTTAAACTGAACAGTGGAACTATTTTGTTATTCAGAACAACAGTGGAAGGATGATTGGATTTTGTGTCTTGCTTGCCACAGTTGTTTTAATTATAAAGAAACTGCTATGTTGTTTGGTTGGAGAAACTCCTAGGGAATCCAAGAAAAGTTGGTTATAAGAGGGGACTATGATTCATGTAATTATTTGAGTATCCACAGAGGCTATCAGTGCCCAGGCTTCAAGCAGTTCCAGATTGATGAAATATTAAAAGAAAGTTGTTCTTTCTAAGGCTTTCCAGACTTCGGTATATTTCGAAGAAGAGAGAGAGAAGATGAAAGTTGAGCAAGACATCATAGAATTAGCACTCTGTTATTTTCTATATATATAAAAAAAAAAGGAAAAAGTTATGTAATGGAAGAGGCAGCCAAGACTTCAAAAAATGTTTTTTTCTTCTACCAAGTTGTAGATTCTAGCTTACAATTGTGAATCTGGGTCGTGTAAATCTAAAGGGTAACTCTATCGGGGTTGTAAAAGGCTAAACTAGTAAACAGAGCTCTACTTAGTTTCCCCTTTTTACAATCTAGAGAAGCTGATCAATCCAGAGTTCAACATTTGGAGGCCTAGTCATTTTTGAAGAAAGTTTCATACACTTATAATTGCACATCAGAAATCTTCTTTAAATGATTCAGCCTAGTATGTCCTTGGGAAATTTTGACAACTATCAGCTAGTAGTTAAATTGTTTTGAAGAATATATGTGGCAAGGCATGATACATGGTCTATGTTGTTTTGAAACTAGAGTCCTGGGTTCTAAAATAATGCTACTATTTTACCCGTAGATATCGCCATTTGTTGAGAAGCAACACACCCCCACTGAAAAATGAATTTCCATCATTTGAAAATATTGAGCTTTCATTTTGCAGTAAGGACCCTCTTGATTTTTTCAGGTTTTTAATTCCAAATTTGCTTGCATCCTTCTTCTTCAAGTTTTGCCTGTATCAAAGTATCCAAGTACTCTTGCATCTGGCTTTGATTTATTTCAGAATTCATTTTTCAAATGTTAGAATCATTGCTGAGTAAAGAAAATCTTTCACTGATATAAAAAAATGCAGAATGCAGACAGAAAAATTCATTAGAAACCAAAACTTTCCATTTTTGGAAGTGTCGCGATATCGCGA
This sequence comes from Wollemia nobilis, assembly GCA_028583015.1. NCBI lineage: Eukaryota > Viridiplantae > Streptophyta > Pinopsida > Araucariales > Araucariaceae > Wollemia > Wollemia nobilis. Next base: position 31,889 of record JAQPPZ010012526.1, on the reverse strand, counting down.
CACTTCCATTTTTGGAAATGTCGTGATATCGCGACGGTTTCGAAGAAATCGGCCAAGTCGCAAAAACGTAGCGAAATCGCGACACTTCCATTTTTGAAAATTTCGCGATATCGCGACACTTTCCATTTTTGGAAATGTCACGAAATCGCGACGGGTCTAGAGAGAGAAAGCTAGGGCATACGGAACGTCGCGAAATCGTGACATGTCACAATTTCGCGGCTACCAGAGTGAGAAAATTGTTAAGGCATGAAAAGAGGCGCGATTTTTGTTTTCTGGTGGGGGGGGGGAAAAGGGGGGGGGGGGGGGGAAAGGGGCGAAATCGCGACACTTCCATTTTTGGAAGGGTCACGAAATCACGCGACACTTCCATTTTTGGAAGGGTCACGAAATCGTGACACTTCCATTTTTGGAAAGGTCATGAAATCGTGACATATTTGGAAAGAAAGTGCCGAGTGTTGAAAATGTCACGAAATCGTGACATATTTGGAAAGAAAGTGCCGAGTGTTGAAAATGTCATGAAATCGCGACACAAAGCAAAAGAAGCGCTTAAGGCACAAAGATGTCGCGAAATCGTGACAGCCAAACAAAGAAGAGCCAGAGCGCATGGAATGGTCACGATTTCGTGACATGTCACAAAATCACGACATGTCGCGTTTTCGCTGCATGAAAGGAAGAAAGTGCCGAAGGGGGAGAAACAAGTTGCGATTTCGCGACAGCGATAGGGAAACAAGTCGCGATTTCACGACATGTCACGAAATTGTGACATGTCGCATTTTCGTGGCCATGGTAGCAAAGAACCCAAACATGAAAAGACAGCTGGAAGCAAGGACACGTGTCGTGATTTTTTGTGACACGTGTCAAAAGAAAGTAAGCCTGTGTAATGAACATTAGGGTTTTAATATGATTTAATAATTAAAGTTTTGATTTAATAATAGTAAAGTACTAATCCATCTTTTGTCATTTTGTAGGAGGTAATATGGCACTTACATGATAGCGGAAGAAGTGGCCAGGAAGACAAAGTTAAGTGCAAATTAATCGAAGACCGCCATATTGAAACGAGAGATGCCAAGAATTGTTGTTTCATCCAGATTTTACAGATTTGACCGCAAAGAGACTTTTCGGTGACTAAGCAGCTGCCCATTTAATGGAGTATGTCGGGAATTGGCCAAAAAATGAAAATATCTACACACGATTACCGAAATTTGTCGATGAATGCATTTAATTATAATTTATGGCAGAATTAATGGCGTATAGAGATTTTCAACTCAGAGATGGCTCTGCGGAGATGAAATGTCAGAAAAGTGGTGACTCATCCAAATTACCCGAGGGCATTAATGAAGACATTTACTCACAGTTGCGGGTGGATGCAAGTGGCATTCGAATTCTATCTTCTCCATTTATGGCAAGTGACAACACTGATTTGCAGAATGGTTAAGTTTTATCCGAACTTTATTTTAAAAGGGCTTATATTGTAAAACCCGAGTACTAGGGTTTAAGATGATAAGATTTAGGGTTTGAGAAGAATATATTTTTGAAAAGATCAGGGTCTGTCCTGAGTCTATAAATACTTCTTCTAAATGTAATCGCAAGAGGCGAAGACTTAGAAATAAAAGGCTATTGAAACAATTTCTTGCAAATCTTGTTAAATACTTTATTTCTGGACTTGGAGTTGATGTGCTTTTGTTTTCTATGATAGCATGGCCAAGAGCCTAATATTTTTCAGATTGTGATAAGTTCATCTTCTTTTGTTATCCGTTTCATTAAATTTTATTAAATATATGCTGTAAATCTATGTTATCAAGATTAAATATGTTGTTGGGCTTCATTTGTTCTATTGTATGCTAGGAAAAATCATAGATTTTCAAGTTTGTTCTAATTGCTCTGTCCTCACTGTGTGAGCTATGCTGCTGGTGAGAAATACCAATTTTAATGGAATTCCCCTTCTGTTTATGATTTTTTTTCAGATCCATTCCATCTCTGCCTTATGCTCTTAGTAGAAAGTGATCTTAGAAAGCTGGACACTTTCTTCTTTGATTTGTTATGTTATGAAGCTGATAGTATAAATAAAATTAGCAGTTTAGGTTTTACAACTAAGTTTGATAGACTTCTCTTTCTGCCCTACCCTACTCTCTTTGTTTTATCGTGAAATGACCCATTTTTATTTTCTTTTAAATTTGTCTTTTATTTAAATCTGCTAACCCATAAGAGCTAGATCAAAGAACTAATTTTAAATCTGATTGTCAACAAGTGACAACTTCTAAACATTACTAAACAAGTTCAAGAACCCGTTGTAAGGTAACAGACAGTCCATATTGAAAACTATTCCAGAAGTGGAAAAGAGTGAATAGACATTCGACCCAACTCTATAACTCACACCTTGGATAACCAGCAAGATCCTAAAGTGAGTGGGATTTATCTCGTATAAGTGTTATCAGAGTTTCATGCTCATTCTTCGCAAGGTGTGTATAAAAGTCGGACCAACGGGTTTGTGATAAATGAGTGTTTCATTGTGTGATTGGTTGAGTAGATTTGGTTGAGCCTATTCAAGTGGATGTGTGAAGAAATTGTTCAAGTTCCATAAAACAAACTATTATATATTCTGGATAGATTTGAGAAAGTGATTGAGCATTGAGTTGAATCTGAAGTATATTGAGTCTCTAATAATTATCCTTATGTTTCTAAGAGAGTTATTGAAAGTAATTAAGCATTGTGATAAGTGTAGAAAATATTGAGTCTAACAATTCTATTTACGTTTCTATGAGATTGGCCAAGTTCTAGAGAAGACTTGTAGAACAGGTTTGAGCAAGTTCTAGAGAGGACTTGTAGAGCAGATTTAAGCAAGTTCTAGAGAGGACTTGTAGAGAAGATTTGAGCAAGTTCTAGAGAGGATTTGTAGAGAAAATTTGAGCAAGTTCTAGAGAGGACTTGTAGAGCATATTTGAGAAAGTTCTAGAGATAACTTGTAGAGCATATTTGAGCAAGTTCTAGAGAGGACTTGTGGACATATTAGTGTGAGCTTTTGTGGAAGCTTACAAGGTAGATTTGAGACAAGTATTTGAGAATACTTGAGAGCAGATTTTATTGATTTGTTCAAACCTTGAGTTAAGGTTTGGGGCAAATCCAACATAGTTGAGTCAAGCCTTGAGTTAAGGTTTGAAGACAAATATAAAGAATAAATTTGTGCTAGACCGAAGGATCTGTTGGCAATTTTGGGTACCTTGGGTACATTGCCTTTGCTCAAGTATAGTAGTTGTCATTGATGTCAAAGAAGTTCTTGAAGCAATTTGATTTGATGTCAAGGAATTTGTTTTGTTGAAGATTATTCAGAGCATGGACAGTGAGTTTCCAGGAAGTTCTCAGTAGCCCTTTTGCAAAAGATCAAGAAAAAGACAAGTAAGAAAAAGTTTGCAGCAGGCTGGAAAAACTGTCGCGATTTCGCGACATGTTTGAGGAGAGAGAAAGTGCTGGCAAAACTGTCATGATTTCGTGACATGTTTGAGGAGAGAGAAAGTTTTGGCAAAACTGTCATGATTTCGCGACATGCTGGAAGAAAGAGAAGAAGCTAGCAAAACTGTCACGATTTCGTGACATGTTGGCAGAGAAGCAGAGCAAGATGGAAAGTGTCACGATTTCGCGACATGTCGCATTTTCGCGACTCGAAAAGTGCAGGAAGGCAGAAAAGGAAAAGTGTCACGATTTCGTGACACATTGCCAGGAAGGTTGTACGGACGAGAAAGTGTCACGATTTCGTGACATAATGCAGAAGAGAGAGTCCGCAGTGTGAGTTGTCACGATTTCGCGACTAGATCGAAGAGAGAGAAAGTTATTCAGGAACTGTCACGATTTCATGACATGATGCAAAGTTCCAAGTGAGAACTGTCACATTTTCGTGACATGCTGCAGAGGTCGAGGTGAGGACTGTCATGATTTCGTGACATGCTAAAAAGCTCGAAGAGAGAACTGTCACGATTTCGTGACATGCAACAAAGGGAAGAGTTTGAAATGTGAAGCGTCACGATTTCATGACAGGCTACAAAGATAGCGTACGGATGCAAAAAGTGTCACGATTTCATGATAGGCAGAAGTGAAGAAGCCAGCGGATGAAGATGTAGCGATTTCACGACAGGCAGTAGAGAAAGTGTATGAAAGCTGAAAGTGTCATGATTTCACGATAGAAATAGTTAGCAAGTCTTCAATAGAAGAAGCGTCATGATTTCATGATGAATTCAAGAAGGAAGAGCTCAAGGCAGTGAAAGTGTCACGATTTCATGACATGTTCCATTTTTGCTAGTGCAAGCAGAGAAGAAGGCCATGAAGCCAAAAGGGTCACGATTTCGTGACAGAGTTGAGGATGACGTCAACAAAAGCAGATGTGTCATGATTTCATGACAAAAGCAGAGAAGAAGGCAATGAAGACTAAAGTGTCACGATTTCATGACAGGAGTGAAGATGACGTCAGCAAAAGATAGAAGTGTCACGATTTCATGACAAGGACGTAGTCAAGGCAGACAAAGGCAAAAAGTGTCACGATTTCATGACAACAGGCAAAAGAAGGTGTACAACAGGCAAAGGTGTCACGATATCATGACATGTTGTAGTTTCATGGTAGAAGCTACAGGAGAGTTGTAGAGGCGGTTGAAGCCGACAGAGTTAACTTTGAGCCGACAAAGATTAGGGCATGCAGTCGATGGAGTTAGGGTTTGCATTTGCTTAACAGTCGACTAAGATCAAAGTTTTGATCTTAAAAGTATTGCTATAAAAGGAGGGCTATTTGGAGAGATTTGGCATCGATCGAAGTGTGCGTTCGAAGTGCGACTTTCGTAGAAGCAGAGTGTGGGGAGAAGTTCGATCATCGAGGAGCAGAGTGTGCGAAGACAGTGTTGCTGTGTTTGCGTAGAGGTGCATAAGTGGATGTTTGATCGAGTGTTGTAATTGCGTAGAGGTGAAAATTTTGAGGACATTAGTGCCAGACCGAAGGACTGTGTTTGGTGCAGATAAGAGGACCAGCTTTGGAGGTGAAAGAGTTGAGGACAGAGGTCTCCAGCCAGAGCAGGGAAGACAGGTGTCTTCTGTGGATAGAGTTCCACTTGCTAAGGGCAGCAGAGGCAGAGGTCTTCTAGAGGATCACCAGTTAGAGCAGAGCTAGGGGAAGGTATCTCCTTTGGGTTGGTGCCCATAAACATTGTAATCGGGAAAGGTTTTCCCAGATTTTGAGTTGATAAAATTTAGTGAAAATTTTATCCGTGGAGTAGCCCGCGTTGGGTGAACCACGTAAATTGTTGTGTCTCTATTGTGAATGGTGTTTTTGTGCATTGCTTTGTTTACTGCTTTTGATACTGCTTTCTATAACTGCATAATATTGAACTGCAAGTTGAATTGAAAGAAAAAGTAGAAAGCGGTCTTATACTGTTCACCCCCCCTCTCAGTATAAGCTTGTGTTCTTCAATTGGTATCAGAGCGGGTTCCTTCGAAAAGGTTTAACAGCTGGAAGGAAGAACTGGTTAAGAACACAATGGATTATTCAAGTGGCAATGCAGCACCTATTCTTGATGGATCAGATTTCGGTCTATGGAGTGCAAGAATGAAGGTTTATCTAATGGCACTTGGTAATGAGGTTTGGGAAGTGATTGAAGATGGGTACACTATTCCTAAAAATGGCCCTTATACTAAAGAAGATAGGCTCCTACATCACAACAATTCAAAAGCAATGAATGCAATCTTGAAGGGTTTACAGAAGGCAGATCTTACCAAGGTGATTCACTACAAGACAGCTAGTGAAATGTGGAAACAGCTGCAGGTGGTTCACACAGGTGATGTAAATGTCCGAAAGGCCAAGTTGAGACACTTCAAAGGTATGTTTGAACAACTCAAGATGAATGATGATGAAAATATTAGTGACTACATGCTTCGTATGGATGAGGTTGTTAACTCCATGAAAGACTTAGGTCTTGAGCTTGCTGAAAATGATGTGTGTGATAAGATTTTAAGATCTCTTCCTAATAGATTTAGTGAAAATATTTCTGCTATTGAGGAAGCTAAAGATTTAGATAAGTTGAAAAAGGATGAGCTCCATAGTATTCTTGCAGCATTTGAGTTGAGAACTCAAGTGAAAGTTGATGTCAAGAAAGAGGCAGCTTTCAAAGCTACCAAGAAATCAAAGGGCAAACAGATTCAAGAGAGTGATGAGTCTTCTAGTGAGGAAGAGGCATATTACAACAAGAAAGGCAAGTTCTCTAGAAAGCACAAAAGCAAGAAAAATATAAGATGTTTCAACTGTGGAAAGTTTGGTCATTATGCTACTGACTGTACTGTTTCCAAGAATGAAAGTGATGAAGATATACAGGATGTTAAGAGCAAGGATTCTGAAAAGCACAGGTATTACAGAAAGAACAAAGATGAGCACAACAATCAAGGAAAGAGGTATTCACACAAGAACAAGAAGAGCTTCTACCTGGACAAAGCAAGTAAGTGTTCTAGCAGTGATAGTGAAAGTTCTTCTAGTGATGATGAAAATGAGATGTTGTTCATTTCAAAAAAGGAGGAAGAACCGAAACATAGATTCATTATCATGAAATGTTTTAGATGTGGAAATTTTGGGCACCTTGAGGATGATTGCACAAATAATGAATTGGTTGCTAGTATGTATGAGGATGCTTCAGAAAATGATAAGGAAGATGCATGTATGGTTTTTGAAAAGGGTAGCACCTCTAGTGATAAGAAATCTGAAAAAGGCCTTGATAATTCAAAATGCATTCAAATAGAGGAACTTGAAAGTGAACTTACTAATGCTCTTAGTGTTTTGAAAAAGGAAAGAAAGAAGAATGCTAGACTCAAGGATAAGTTAGATGAATGTTGTATGGAGAGAGATGAACTTATAGAAAGTCTTGACGTCTCTATGGCTAAGACACAAGAACTCAAGAATGAGTTAGAATCTAAGGTGCTTGAGTATAGTGAATTAGAACAGAAAATGGCTTCCTTGAAAGAGGAAAATAAAGAGTACAAGGATAAGTTGTACAAGTTTCAAGAAAGCTCCAAAAAGGTTAAATCTCTTATCAAAGGTCAAAGAAAGACAACAGATAAAACAGGTCTTGGTTTTGTTAAACCACACAAGGAACAGGTTGGGGAATCTAGTAAAAGATTTCAAAAAGAAGAGAGTTCTGATGAAGAGAGTGGTTCAGAGAAAGAGTCCATGAGTGATAAATGCGCAGAAATAGAAAACAGAATTCTGAATGCGAAGAAGAAGTATTCGGGACCCAAGAGGTCAAACAGAAGAATATTTCACGATAGATGCTTTACATGTCACAGGTTTGGTCACACGGCTTCTCAGTGCATAGATCAAATGAAGAGGGTAAACAACAATTTCAGAAGTTTTAGTTTCTTTCAAGGGTATTGTTACTCTTGTCAATAGTTCGGGCATAAGGCAATTTTTTGCAAGGCTAATTACATGAACACGGTTAGTCATAACAGGCGGATTCAAAGAACAGGTATGCCGAACAGAAATAACTTTGTTACTTGTTATAAATGCAACAATGCAGGTCACACAGCTAGACAGTGCAGAGCTGAACTGCCAAGGTACAGGAACAGGAAAAGTGGTATGAACAGGTCCGTGGATCAAGGCATGGACAAGAACAAGAATGAGAACAAGAACAAAAACAGTGACAAGAACAGAAATACGGACAAAGAATTCAAGAGAAGGCCTGGCAAGGAAATTGTAGACACTGATGATGATGAGTGTCTAATGGGAGTTTTACTCCCACCCTTGTTTTAATCACCTCATCAGGAGGTGGGGGAGGGACTAAGCTAAGAGGCTCATTCTTAGTCCCGAGCCCCAAAGGTGACCCTTTGCCATTGATGACAAAGGGGGAGAGATTTGAGTAAGGGGGAGAGATATGAGTGAAGAAGAGAGCTTCAAGTCAGGGGGAGTAAAAACTTCAAAAAGAGATTCTCAGCTGTTAGCACAGTTGGTTTCAGTTTTAGCTCCTAAGACGTGTTTTTAATAAAGGGTTGCCATCAATGACAAAGGGGGAGATTGTTGGCAATTTTGGGTACCTTGGGTACATTGCCTTTGCTCAAGTATAGTAGTTGTCATTGATGTCAAAGAAGTTCTTGAAGCAATTTGATTTGATGTCAAGGAATTTGTTTTGTTGAAGATTATTCAGAGCATGGACAGTGAGTTTCCAAGAAGTTCTCAGTAGCCCTTTTGCAAAAGATCAAGAAAAAGACAAGTAAGAAAAAGTTTGCAGCAGGCTGGAAAAACTGTCGCGATTTCGTGACATGTTTGAGGAGAGAGAAAGTGTTGGCAAAACTGTCACGATTTCGCGACATGTTTGAGGAGAGAGAAAGTTTTGGCAAAACTGTCACGATTTCGCGACATGCTGGAAGAAAGAGAAGAAGCTAGCAAAACTATCACGATTTCGCGACATGTTGGCAGAGAAGCAGAGCAAGATGGAAAGTGTCACGATTTCGTGACATGTCGCATTTTCGCGACTCGAAAAGTGCAGGAAGGCAGAAAAGGAAAAGTGTCACGATTTCACGACACATTGCCAGGAAGGTTGTACGGACGAGAAAGTGTCACGATTTCGTGACATAATGCAGAAGAGAGAGTCCGCAGTGTGAGTTGTCATGATTTCGTGACTAGATCGAAGAGAGAGAAAGTTATTCAGGAACTGTCATGATTTCGCGACATGATGCAAAGTTCCAAGTGAGAACTGTCACATTTTCGTGACATGCTACAGAGGTCGAGGTGAGGACTGTCATGATTTCGTGACATGCTGAAAAGCTCGAAGAGAGAACTGTCACGATTTCGTGACATGCAGCAAAGGGAAGAGTTTGAAATGTGAAGCGTCATGATTTCGTGACAGGCTACAAAGATAGCGTACGGATGCAGAAAGTGTCACGATTTCGTGACAGGCAGAAGTGAAGAAGCCAGCGGATGAAGATGTAGCGATTTCGTGACAGGCAGTAGAGAAAGTGTATGGAAGCTGAAAGTGTCACGATTTCGTGATAGAAATAGTTAGCAAGTCTTCAACAGAAGAAGCATCACGATTTCATGACGAATTCAAGAAGGAAGAACTCAAGGCGAAAGTGTCACGATTTCGTGACATGTTCCATTTTCGCTAGTGCAAGCAGAGAAGAAGGCCATGAAGTCAAAAGGGTCACGATTTCGCGACAGAGTTGAAGATGACGTCAGCAGAAGCAGATGTGTCACGATTTCATGACAAAAGCAGAGAAGAAGGCAATGAAGACTAAAGTGTCACGATTTCACGACAGGAGTGAAGATGACGTCAACAAAAGATAGAAGTGTCACGATTTCGTGACAAGGACGTAGTCAAGGCAGACAAAGGCAAAAAGTGTCACGATTTCACGACAACAAGCAAAAGAAGGTGTACAACAGGCAAAGGTGTCACGATATCGTGACATGTTGTAGTTTCATGGTAGAAGCTACAGGAGAGTTGCAGAGGCGGTTGAAGCCGACAGAGTTAACTTTGAGCCGACGAAGATTAGGGCGTGCAGCCGACGGAGTTAGGGTTTGCATTTGCATAACAGTCGACTAAGATCAAAGTTTTGATCTTAAAAGTATTGCTATAAAAGGAGGGCTGTTTGGAGAGATTTGGCATCGATCGAAGTGTGCGTTCGAAGTGCGACTTTCGTAGAAGCAGAGTGCGGGGAGAAGTTCGATCGTCGAGGAGCAGAGTGTGCGAAGACAGTGCTGCTGTGTTTGCGCAGAGGTGCATAAGTGGATGTTTGATCGAGTGTTGTAATTGCACAGAGGTGAAAATTTTGAGGACATTAGTGCCAGACCGAAGGACTGTGTTTGGTGCAGATAAGAGGACCAGCTTTGGAGGTGAAAGAGTTGAGGACAGAGGTCTCCGACCAGAGCAGGGAAGACAGGTGTCTTCTGTGGATAGAGTTCCACTTGCTAAGGGCAGCAGAGGCAGAGGTCTTCTAGAGGATCACCAGTTAGAGCAGAGCTAGGGGAAGGTATCTCCTTTGGGTTGGTGCCCATAAAATTTGTAATCGGGAAAGGTTTTCCCAGAATTTGAGGTGATAAAATTTAGTGAAAAATTTTATCCGTGGAGTAGCCCGCGTTGGGTGAACCACGTAAATTGTTGTGTCTCTTTTGTGAATGGTGTTTTTGTGCATTGCTTTGTTTACTGCTTTTGATACTGCTTTCTATAACTGCATAATATTGAACTGCAAGTTGAATTGAAAGAAAAAGTAGAAAGCGGTCTTATACTGTTCACCCCCCCTCTCAGTATAAGCTTGTGTTCTTCAAGGACTATTTTTAGTGCAGATTTGAGAACAAAGTTTGGTGCAGACTTGAGGAAAGGTTTGTGCCAAACCAGAAACAAATATTGAGCAGAGTTGTACTAGACCGAAGGACTATTTTTAGTATAGATTTGAGACAAAGCTTTGGAGGTGACAGAGCATATAGGACAATAGTCTCTAGTGGATAGAGATCCATTAGCCAGGGCAATGAGGATAGGTCTTCTGAGTGGGGACAAGAGTCTTCAGTGGAGAGATATCCACAAGCCAATGCAGTGGAGGTAGTTGTCTTCTAGAGGATCACCAACCAGAGTAGAGGAGAAGGAGCTCTCCTATGGATAGAGATCCATGAACTTGATTTAGGGGATTGGTGTCTCCTTTGGACAAAGGTCCATAAAAATTGTAATAGGGAAAGGATTCCCAAGAGATTGATTGAGAAAATTTTAGTGAAATATTTTCTCCGTGGAGTAGCCCACATTGGGTGAACCACGTAAATTTTGGTGTCTCTATTGTGTGTATGCATTGCTTTGATTATTGCTATTGATATTGCTATCTATCCATTGCATATATTGTTTTGGAAAGAAAAGTAAAAAGTGGTCTTATACTGTTCACCCCCTATCAGTATAAGCTTGTGTTCTTCATACTTCATAACCACCAAGTATGGTTTAGATTCTTATCACCTCATCACACTTGATCAAAAAGAACTTAAAGAACCAATGACCATAATACATCATAAAAGATATTATGCCTAAATCTACCTTGATTGCCTATTTGTTTTTGAGTTGCATGTTGTTGTACACTTATGTCTACTTGAATCCATATCTACCTTTATATAGGTACATACCAATATCTACTTGGACTACCTATAGCGTAGAGAGTCAAGGATTTATAATAATATGCAAAGGGTGATCTTAGGTAGGATAATTTATTTTTCTTTTCATTAGGTGATTGATGTGACTGGAGCCTCCCTTTTTCCATGTTGTTAACTTATCACTTTTATCATAGTTCACACAACATAGTATTTATTTTATTACAAAGTCTCCTATATTCATCCCAAAATATTTCACATCCATCTAAATCTATTTCATCTCTTTCACATCTTCTCATCTAATTCTAGATTTATTTCCATCTTGTTGAATAGTGAATACTGCAAATTGTTACAAGTATTGATGACAAACCCTATCTCTTCATTTATATCATAAACATCTTGTCACATGGTAAATACTATGATGTTCAGATATGCTAATGGTAATATCCCACATCTCCTATCCATTCATGAGCATATTATTTTTGTCCCATACAAAAATGTTGTTTCAATCCTTAATGTAAGATCATCAATCCTACCCTAATCACATACATGCATGGGGTAATATGTCTCATATACATAACAAATTTCTACTTTAAAAAGGGTTAAATTTATAGTCCAATCAACCACATCACAATGTACTCTATGATATTCATCTTGAGGAAATTCATCATTTCTTGGTACATCTCATAGGTCCTCCTTGAAATTTGTTGACAAGGCAAGTCTACAATCAAAAGTCTTGTATGACACTTGCCTATAGGCAAAGCAAAATTCTTTAAGACATTTATTTAAAATCAAATCCATTAGTAGAAGTCTTATATGACATTTTTCTATAGGTTAAGTATAAATCCTTTAGACATTCATTTAAAAGAAAAAACATTAGTAGAAATCTTGTGTGACATTTAACTATAGCCAAAGCATAATTCCTTTAGATATTTGTTTAAAGTAAAATCCATTAACAAAATTCTTGTTTGATATTTGTCTATAGGAAAAGTAAAATTCCTTTAGACATTCATTTAAAGATAATCCATTAAAATAAATTCCTTCTCTAATATCCCTTGGATATTGGCGGGAGATTTCAATACCCCCCTCTATCCTTCGGATAAAAAAGGAGGAAATGGCATTCCCCTCAAAAGTATGGAAGAATTCAATGAATTCATAAATTCCAATGAATTAATGGATGTTTATCTCAAAGGTTCCAAATATACGTGGAGCAACAGAAGAAGTGGCCACCATCACATTCAGGTCAAATTGGATAGGTTCTTCTTCTCCAAGGAAGTTGTTATGTTGTTTGGGAATGCTAGTATCCAGTCCCTGCTCATAATCGGATCTGATAATAATCCTCTTCTTATTGAAGCTAAGAAAATATATTCATTCAAGACCCCATTCAGATTTAAAGCCATGTGGCTTCATCATCCTAATATTAGATCCAGAATATCTGAATGGTGGCAACAAGTCACTCAAGAAACTCCTTTTAAGTTAACCCAAAAACTTTGGTTCATCAAGGAGAAACTCGGGATCTGGAACAACGAAGTCTTTGGCAACTTATTTAAAAATAAGCAATTCATTAAGGATAGGTTGGAAGCCATTGAAAGAAAAATACAAAATGGGCAGGTTGACGACCAAACCAGGAATGAGGAAAGGAACCTCTTATCAAGAATTTCACAACATCCTTACTTAAAAATAAACCTTCTAGCATCAGAAATCTAGAGCTACTTCTATTAAGGAAGGAGATTCCAATACAAAATTCTTCCATGCTTCCACCCTAAGAATCAGGAGCAAAAATAGAATCAAAGAAATTTGGAAGGATGATCTCACATCCACAAATGATATCCTAGAGATTAGATCAGAGGTTGTGTCCTATTTCAACTCTTTCCTTGGTTCTTCCAACCCCTACTCAGCCTTGGCCAAAGAATCCCTTCTTCAACATATTCCCTAGTCCATTTCTCTAGATGTCAATCCATGCTAATATATCCTTTTACTTCAAACAATATTAAATAAGCCTTTTTTCCATGAATCCAGATAAATATCCTGGACCGAACGGGTTCCCTTTGAGATTTTTCCAAGCCTTTTGGGACATTTTGACCCTGATGTTTGCTTAACCATAAAGGAGTTCCAATAATCCAAATCCATTCCTCATAGGTTCAATTCTACTTTCATTGCCCTGATTCCCAAAGGACCTATTTCAAAAGCCATGGTTGATTTTAGACCTTTTAGTCTGTGCAATGTGGTTTAGAAAATCCTCACAAAAGATATGGTCAAAATATTAAAGGATGTCCATCCCAGTATCATTGATACGTGTCAAGGAAGTTTGGTTAAAGGAAGATCCATTACTGATGGAATAATCACCATCCACAAAATATTGCATTCTACTTCTCAAACCAAGAAACTGACTTTCATCCTCAAGTTAGATATGAACAAAGCCTATGACATGGTAAACTGGGAATTCCTCATGGTCATCCTTCTAAAGTTTGGATTTCATCTTGACTGGGTTGAACTCATCAAAGAATATATTTCCACTCCTTGATTTTTGTCCTTATCAATGGATCTGTTGCATGTTATTTTCAGAGTGCGAGAGGATTAAGACAAGGGGATCCTTTTTCTCCATTTCTCTTCATTATTGCAGTGGAATCTCTAGGATGAACCTTAAAATCAGCATGCAAAATAGGTCTCATTTCTAAAATTAAAGTGCCCTCACAACATAACCCAGTGATGCATCAATAGTTCATGGATGACACCATAGTATCCACCTATGCCTCTCTCTTTGAAGCTAAAGTCATAAAATACATCCTTCTCCTTTACGAAGAGGATGCAGGACAAAATGTCAACTTCCACAAAAGCAAGGTATTTTCCCTCAACACTCCTCTTTAGCACTAAATCAAAATCACCCAAATCCTTGAGTGTTCTGTTGATTCCCTTCCTACCACCTATTTAGGTCTCCCATTGTTTGTGGGAAATCCTATTGAATCAATGTGGAATAATGTGATTGAAAGGATTCAAAAGAAACTCACAGGTTGAAAAGGAAATATTTTATCCCAAGCTTCCAAAGCCACTCTCACAATGGATTACCTCTAAAGTATCCCGATCTACTTCCTTTCTATTTTCAAAGTCTCAAACTTGGTTTATACCAAAATAGAATGAATACATAAAATATTTCTTTGGTCAGGATTAGAAAATAAAGAAATATTACATATCATGTCCTGGAATAAAGTTTGTAGATCCAAATATCAAGGAGGAATTTTTATCAGAAGAATACAAAAGCTAAACATTGCCATGTTGTCCAAACAAGATTGAAAAATCATTTCCAACGTTAGCTCAGAATAGGTAACTATAGTAAAAAGGAAATGCTTGTAGGGAATTAACTTTCCTGATGATTTGGCTTCAACAAATGGATCGGATTTCTGGAAATACATAATTCATACTAGACATATAGTAAGCAAAGGGCTAATATGGAAGCTAGGGAATAAAGAGAATATAAACTTTTGGCATAATAAGTGGATCATAGGAGAACCACTAATTGAAGATTCTCATCTTGTTGTCCTGAAAAATTTCACTGATGCCTTGTTGGGTCAAAAGGTTTCAAAATTCATTAGTCAATCCAATAACAGGCCTTCCTAGAAATTGTTCACATGTGACTCTCACTCTATTTCATTTGATTTCTTAGTCTCTCTCCTAAAATCTATGGTCATTCCTTCTACCAACATCATAGATCATGTTATATGGGAGCACACTAAAAGTGGGAAACTCTTTGTCAAGTCTGCTTATCAACTCCTAATGTTGCAAATTGAACCTTTGATCCCATGTTACCTTGTTCGGCTCAAGAGTCTCATTCCCAAAATTTATTTCTTCTCGTGGTTAGCTATACAAGACAAGATTCTCACTACTGATAATATGATCAAAAGAGGTATCATGATTCCTAATCATTGCCACCTATGTCTGTCTACTTGAGAATTCACTCATCATATTTTCTTGCACTACAATTATTCATCTTCCATCCTTGATAATTTGTTTCACACATTTCATATCCTTTGGGCTAAACCCCAATCCATCATTGATTTTTTTCTCAATGACCTTCACCCTTCCACAACTCCCACCTTAGCCCCATATGGAAGTTATGCCTTTATCACTTCTTGTGGAAAATATAGCTAGAAATAAATAATAGAGTTTTATCAAATACGTGCAAGGATTCTTCATCCTTAACCAATAGAATCATCTCATGCACCAAGGAAAATGCCCAGTTGTTACCTTTCATCAAGACTACTACTTCCAGATTCGAGTATTTCTTATTGTCTTCCTTGAACATCCCATTACAGGATTCATTGCTTTCTACCCTTCCCAAGGTCTGAATCAATGCAAATTGGATCCCTCCCTTGATAGGTTGGATCAAGTTGAACTTTGATGGTGTAGCCAAAGGTAATCTTGGGAGAGTAGGGGCAAAAGGTATTTTTAGAGACCAGAAAGGGGATTTTATTTTAGCCTATGCTAAATTCCTTGGCATCCAATCCAATCATGTTTCTAAGGCCAGAGCCGTATGGAGAAGGTTATCCTTAATAATACCTAATTTTAGTAGGTTGATAATCGAAGGCGATTCTCTCAATATCATCAACTATTTGAGGAATAACAAAATTCCTTTATGAAAAGTCAAAGGTTGCATCGAAGAAGTGAGGACAATTTTATATCATCAGCATGAACCCATTATCCAACATGCTTTTAGGGAAGTGAACAAGGTGGTAAATGCATTGGAAAATTTGGGAACTAATCTCATTGGGTTAACCACTTGGTCCGATGCATTTCCTCGCAACATCTTTGTCGTGGTCAATATGGACAAAGTTTCCATTCCTCAAATCCCTCATGGTCAATTAGAACACTTTGTCCACCATTGTAATGACCAAATGTAATGTGCCAAGTCTTTTCCTCTTGAAATTTTTGGTCTTACCTTGTTATCCATGCAACTGTATCAACTTTTTTGCCTTCTCCTTTAGGGATGACTCAAATTCCTACAGTTGTATTTTTCTTGATCCATCCTATGCATCTCATTCTTTTCATTTCCATGACCACCATCCACCACATCCCTCATCCTTTCCAATCAGACTTGTCCACGTGTCCCTTTCCTCAAACTACTACCCCTTTTGCTTGACCCCAATCCTCATCGGTTTCTTTCCATTCACCATCCCCATTCACTTGCTTCCTCTTCAAATTCCCAAAGGCCATTGGTGTCTGAGTTGGTTGTTTTCTATTGAAGGGATTTCCCATGCATCCTTAAAAGTCACATGCAACATCAACCATTCTGAGTATGGCATGATTACTAGGTGCACCGAGATTTCCTTTGATTTTATTTTTCATCTTGAAAATGGATTTTTGAATTTGTGCTCCAACCCTCAAAGCTTTTACTTACCTATGCAAAGGCACCATGGTCATATATGGGCCCAACCAAATTCACCCAATTTAAAAGCTAGGGTTCAACTAATACTTTCCCTTAATCACTAGGTGTAGCTCTAGTTTTTCCTCTGCATCACTATTTTCTATGTCGAGCTAGATACGTTGGAGCTGGACGTGCTCATCGAATCTATTCTTGATGAAAGAGGATATATGCCTTTTCTCAAGAATTTTTTAGGAGACATCTACAACACCACACTTGCATTCCTCTGTAGCTGGGATGGAGGGAAGATCATTATTCAAGGTAGATATTTTATTGTCGATGCCTAATTGCTAGTGAAGATTATTGGATAGTCATTGAAAAGAAGATCTGTGAGGAGGGAGAAACATAATTGGGAAGTGGAGATAAAAAAGTTTCCTGACAAAGCCAGAATGCTAAAGCTTACCAAAATAGCTTCCACCTGGCTGTTGTCAACCACTTTAGGGATATCAATCCCATAAATGTGCCTAAATTTTTATTTTGTTCTATCATTTACTCTATAGATACCTGTAGGAAGAAGAAAAGCACTGTGTTCCCATCCCACCAAGGTCTTTTAAAAATTATCTACAATCATATTTTGCTTCACTGTACTAAAAGTCATGTATCGAACCCTACTTCCCTCGAGGATCCTCCTCAAGGTAATCCCAACCCTTCCAAGGTCCTTCCTTAGGATGATATCTCCATGATCCCTATGTCGATCTCTTTCTCTAGGAAAAGGAAGTCCATGGGTTTAGATAGGGATGCCAAAATCTCCATGGGAAAGAAAATTAAGATTGAGGAACCAACTAGTGCTACCAGGTCTTCTACTCGCCTTAGAAGGAAGACATCCTAGAGCCAAAATAATATCCAAGAAGTGGTGTCTAATGATGATGGTGATGATCATACTTCCAAGATGCTTCAGAAACTTGTGATTCAAACGATTTCTATGGCAATTTCCTAGATTGAGGATTAGTTGTATATACTAAAGGAATTGTGAAATGCTCTGAACCTACTTTTCTTCCACGAAGTGTTCTCCACCATAACCAAGGATGATCCCAAGGGTTATGATGAACCTATGGTGGCTAAGGATGAGCTGAAGGAAGTGGTGAAGGATGCAACAAAGGATAGAAGAAAGGACGTGGCATAGGTGATGTGTTGGGGATGCATCTGAGGATGTGACTGTGGATAGTCTTTGGGCTACATTTTTTTTGGGGGGACCTTTTGTCTACATCTGAGAAGGCGTTGTACTTTTTGGGTCTTGTTTTGTAGGTTGAATGCCTCACTGATGCACTTTTTCCTTTTCACAACAATCCTTTGGGCTATTTTTGTATCAAGGTTTTGGGGATCCTTTCAAAACCCACATTAATATAATATTTTACATATAAAAAACATTTATCTGCAAGTAAAGCAAAAGTGCTTTAGACATTTGTTTAAAGTCCATCAAAATAAATTAATTATGAAATCTATCTACAAGCAAGTATCACTATTTGACACATCTATAGAGTCCTCGTGAATATTTATTTTGAGGTAAATCTATTTATAGCTTTCAACTAAATCATAAATTGCTCCTTTGATATTTTTTTAGAGGTAAAAAAAAACAATATATTTATCTTGTATAATAGCAATGCCTTAAGGTATAATCTAGAGTCCCCTTGGGTATGTGTTTTATCTATATCATAGATTAGATCATAATAATAGCTTAAGGAATTATCTAAAGTCCCCCCAAGCATGTCTTTTATCTATATCATAGCTTGAATCATAGTAATACCTCATGGAATTATTTGAAGTTCATGGCATTAATTAAAGTTCCCCTAGGCACATATTTTTGGATCAATATCAATGCCTCATAACATCATATGATTTCCCCTAGGCATGTACCAAATAATGTAATATATTCCAACACCCCCCTATATTACATTATTTGGTTATTGAAGACTTTAGTCTTCAATTTGGTCTTCATCAATCTTCTTTAATTCACTTTGTATTGTATGCCTCCTTTGTCAGGTTCTTATTTATCTTCATTAATAGGATTAGTCTTTATATCTTCATAAAATGTCATGCTATTATCATATTCATGTAAAAAAATATTATTTTTCCCTTTGTTCTTCATATTACAAGTCTTCATCTTGGTTTGATATCATTTCTTTGTCTTTGAATTTTGTTTAGATCTCCTTATATAGTCAACTGTTAGATATCCTTGTTGAGCAAGGGATATAACTACTTCTTTAGTCCATATTTGTTTCTCTTGATCTTTGTGTAGCCTTCTCTCCTGTTATTTATGCTTATATTCGTTGTTAGAAAAATCTTAAAAAATAATCTTTTGAAACAAGCACTGTAGTTTGAATGTTAGAATCCTCTCAAAGCTCAAGTAAAATTATTTCTAGTAATAATAGAAGGTAGATGAATGAGATTCTTTTCCATAATACGTGCAAGTATGTATATTCCAACAATCAGCTTTTTCATGGCCTTCTATGTTACAGTAAGTGCATTTCAAGTTTTCTTGTGTTGTTTTGAATAACTTGATTTCATCTATTTTCTTGATCAATGGAAATAACCAATGTATGAATGGTTGAAGCAATTTTACTTTTGCTTCTTTCATACACTTGTAGGAGAAAATCTTGTCCTACATGTTTTGTTATGCTTTGAGAATGCTCATTATGATTGTCAAAAACTTCTATCATGTTGTTAGGATATGTCTTTATAGTATTTGCTCTTATTGAGTTATCAACTTGTGGTTTCTAAAAAAATATTTTAATCCATAGTGGTTCTTTTCTTCTATCAGCCCAGGTTGATCTATTGAATCCTCAGTACTTAATAAGTTCTTCCATTTGAAGAAATATTTTTAATATGCTAAATTTTTGAGGTAGGCTTCCTTTTGACTCCCTAGTTTCAATATAGTTCTTTTAAATTTTGTAGAATACCTTGTATCTCCTAATGTTTGAACTATATTTTTTAATATCAACTCTATCAACGAGTAATTTGAATGTAATTTCAATCCTTCTAATTTATATCTCTAATATTTTTAAATTCAGATATTAAATTATCATATGTAGTTCTATGTAGACTTCCTTTTATCCCCCAAATTTATGAGTAAAATATTTAATTCTAAATTTCATAAACTATGTTTGATGTAGAATTCCTTATACCTCCAACTCTAGAAATTTAGAAATTTTATAAAAATAATATTTGCAAGTTTTATAATCCTAGTTTGATGTAAAATGTCTTATCTCTCCAAACTTATCAATTTTACAAATATTCAATTTTTTTTGTAAACTTAAATATACAAATTTACAAAACCCCAAAAATAATACTTCAATTTCAAATATAATATCCAATATATGATATTCAGATTTTCTAAGGTTTAAACTAATGCTTATCTCTCCACAAATATCTTTAAATTCTAACCTTAGATAATATTCACTTTTCCACCTTATAACTCCTACCAAATATAAGCATTTAACTTTAGAATCTTAATTAAATAGTACCTTTATCAATTCTAGTACTTCCTCCCTATACTCATTCGATGAATGGCGCTTTCACTTCTCTGGTCAACCTCCAACTCGATCAAGGTGCTTCTACATGCTCTTACTTATGGTATGAAATACTATTCTATCTTCATACAATAAATGAGCGCTTGGAATCCTTTCATATTCCTTAGTAATGTTCATAGCTTGAATAATGCTTCTTCTATCCTATGACAAGTGGCTTTGCAACGTTCTTAAATGGTGCTAACATTCCTTCTTCCTTGAGATACGTGTCTCATGCAACTTCTCAATGCTCCCCACACTCTTTAGAGGATTTATAATGCTTCTCTTGGTGCTAGTAGATGTAACGTCTCTTGGCATTAGTTACCACTTGGTTGTGCATGCGATGAACACTTTTTCTCTTGGAAAATGTTCAAATTTGTCCTCCTAGATATGTATTCTCTTCCTTTGCTGGTTTAACACTCAATCTTGGTCTTCTTTGTATATTTTTCTAAAATGTAATTTCTTCTTGTTTGCAAGTTTCTTTATTGTCAAGCCTTCTCTTAGTTGGTTGTCTAAATATGCTCTAAAAATCTTCTCCAAGGCTTTTCCAAACTATATCTTTTTACTTCTATGAATTAATGTTATGTGAGATATCCTTCAAAAATCAGCAACTTGTGCTTTTATAAATCATCCTACAAAACTATTGTGGCTATCCCCAAATCTCCCAAAAATTGTGACCTCTGCAATCCTCTTGCCTCCTTATAACTCCTTACAAAATTTTGACTTCAAATATGACCTCTTTCTCTATCTTCTTCCTCAAGAATATGGATGTCTTGAGATCTCCAAAATCTTCTCAAAATTTGGCAAACTTATTGCCAAATCCTTTTTCCTTTTGGGCTTGTTGTCGTATGGTGATAATTGTCCCAATATATTTTTTTAGGTGCTTCTTCTACTTGCAATATTCTACCACGAACTCTAGTTTGAATCTCCTCCTATTGACACTGCTTCAACTTCTATAATAAAGCCTTATCTAGCCTTTTTTTCTTCTTTTAAATCTTCTTGAGACCTCTACTCTTAGGTATTAAAATCATGTAGTATTCAACTCTCTTAGTTAAGACTTTAATGAAACCTTACCTTGGTTTCTTCAATTTCCAACTATGGAAAATTCTTCAATGGGATATATTTTTGGATCACCTTGGTTTCTTTAATTTCCAACTATGTAAAATTCTTCAATGTAATCTCTTTCTGGATCTCCACAATCTACTACTTCAATCTACAATAAGACTTTCTATAGTCCTCAATCTTCAGTCTTCAATATTCAATCATCCAAATTTTGAAGTTCTTCAATGTGACCTCTTCGTGGGTCTCTTCAATATGCAATCTCCAATGAGAACCTTCTTCTTGATTCTTCTCAATCTTCAATGAGACCTTCTTCTTGGACCTCCTTCAATTTCTACTCTTCTACAACAAATATTTAATTAATGAGAACCTTCTCCTTGGTTTTTCTCAATCTTCAATGGGGCCTTCTTCTTGGAACTCCTTCAATGTCTACTTTTCTACATGAAATTAATAGACTTGCTTATATACTCTCACAAGAAATGATACTTATTAGATGAATTTCATAGAGAAATTGTGATGTTATGATATTATTACCCATTGTTAAATTAGTTTTTATTCTCTATCTTGGAGGATGCTTCTCAACTCCTAATACTAATATTCTACAACAAAACTTTAGACATTAATAATCAAATATTATAAATTTTATAAAAATATTTTTTTAGTTTTTTTTTTTATATTATAATATAATATTTTTTGTTTTTTTTTTTTTTTTTTATTATATTATAATTTTCTTTTTTATCTTTCTATTGTATAAACTATGGAATTATTTTTAATTAACTAGTATATTTTTATATTATAAATTTATTTTAAAATAAGTAATATATTTATATTTATTATTTTTATTCTTCTTCAATATGGTCTTTCAATCTTCTTTAATTTTTGTTTGTTCTTTTGTTTTTATTTATCTTCATTAATAGGATTAGTCTTTTTATATTCTAAAATGTCTTGATATTATATATTCATGTAAAAAATATTTTTTTTTTTCTTCTATTACAAGTCTTCATCTTGGTTTGTATATTTCCTTTCTTTGATTTTGTTTATCTCCTTATATAGTCAATTGTTATATATCCTTGGAGGATTATTATTTAGTATTTTGTTTTTTATTTTTGTACTTCTCTTTTATTTATGCTTATATTCGTTGTTATAAATATCTTAAAAAATATTCTTTTGAAACATGTTTAATGTTATCCTTTCAAAGTAGTAAAATTATTTCTAGTAATCATAGAGGTAGTGATGATATTCTTTTATAATACCTTCGTATGTAGATTCCAAAAATCAACTTTTTATGGCTTTATGTTACGGTAGTGCATTTCAAGTTTTTTTTTTTTGAATATTATTTCATTATTTTCTTGATCAACAATAATAACAATGTATGAATAGTTGAAGCAATTTTACTTTTGTTTTTATATTGTAGGAGACAATATTGGTCCTACATGTTTTGTTATGTTTGAGAATGTCATTATGATTGTCAAAATTTATCATGTTGTAGGATATGTTTATAGTATTTGCTTTATTGAGTGAAATGTGGTCTCAAAATAACATTAATCCATAGTGGTTATTTTTTATATTATTATTAATCTTATTATAGTTTTATTTAAGAATATTTTTAATAAATTTTATATCTTTTATTAGTTTCATATAGTTCTTTTAAATTTTTAGAATACTTTATCTCTATGTTTAACTATATTTTTTATATCAACTCTATCAAATAATTTAATGTAATTTTAATCTTCTATTTATATCTTAATAGTTTTAAATTAGATATTAAATTATATATGTAGTTCTTAATTTTTTATCCCCCAATTTATGAGTAAAATATTATAATTCTAATTTCATAAACTATTTATGTAGAATTTTATATAACTCTATAAATTTAGAAATTTTATAAAAATAATATTTGCAAGTTTTATAATGCTAGTTTGATGTAAAATGTATTATCTTCAAACTTATCAATTTTACAAATATTCAATTTTTTTTAAACTTAAATATACAAATTTACAAAACCCCAAAAATAATTCTTCAATTTGAAATATAATATCGAATATAAGATCTTCAGATTTTCTAATGTTTAAACTAATGCTTATATCTCCACAAATATCATATAAATCTCTCTCCATTGATACATATTATTTTACACCTTATAACATACCATATATAAGAATGTAACTTTGACTCTTCATTAATGGAGGACCTTTATCAATTCTGTACTTCCTTCCTATGACTCATTCGATGACTTCACTACTCTATTGACATCCAAGTCGATCAATGTGCTTTACATGCTCTTACTTATGGTATGAAATACTATTCTATCTTCATACAATAAATGAGCCTTGGATCCTTTCATATTCCTTAGTAATGTTCATACTTGAATAATGCTCCTTCTATCTATGACATGTGGCTTTGCAACATTCTTAAATGGTGCTAACATTCCTTCTTCCTTGATATACGTGTCTCATGAATTCTCAATGCTCCCACCTCTTTAAGATTTATAATGTTTTTGTGCTAGTAGATGTACGTCTTTGATTGTTACATTGGTTTCATATAACACTTTTTCTTTGGAAAATTTAAATTTTCCTCTAGATATGTATTTTTTTTTGGTTTAAACTCAATGTTGGTACATTGTAATTTACCTAAAATGTAATTTATTCCACCATGATTACATATTTGTTTATTGTAAGTTGTCTTAGTTGGTTGTCTAATTATGTCTAAAAATCATATCTCTAAGGCTTTTCCAAACTATATCTATTAGATTACTTCTATAGAATTAATGTTAAGTGAGATATCCTTAATAAATCAGCAACTTGTGATTTTATAAATCATCTACAAATGTTGTGGTTATCCCCAAATCTCCCAAAATTTACTTCAATTCTTTTTATACTCTTACAAAATTTTACTTCAAATATGACCTCTTTCTCTATCTTCTTCCTCAAGAATATGGATGTCTTGAGATCTCCAAAATCTTCTCAAAATTTGGCTATATTATTGAAATCTTTTTCATTTTGGGTTGTGTCATATGGTGATAATTATCCAATATATATTTTTTAGTGTTCTTCTACTTGCAATATTCTACCACGAACTCTATCTTGAATATCCTCCTATTGACTGTTCAACTTCTATCATAAATCCTTATCTAGCTTGTTATCTTCTTTACATCTTCTTCATCTACTCTTAGTATTAAAATCATGTAGTATTCAACTCTCTTAGTTAAGAATTTAATGAAACCTTACATTGGTTTATTAAATTTCCAACTATGGAAAATTCTTCAATGGGATATATTTTTGATCACCTTGGTTTCTTTAATTTCCAACTATGTAAAATTCTTAATGATAATCTCTTTCCAATCTCCACATATCCTACTTCAATCTACAATAAGACTTTCTATAGTCCTCAATCTTGGTTTCAATATTCAATCTTCCAAATTTTGAAGTTCTTCAATGTGACCTCTTGTTGGGTCTCTTCAATATGCAATCTCGCAATGAGAACTTCTTTTGATTCTTCTCAATATTCAATGATACTTCTTCTTGCCTCCTTCAATTTCTACTTTGCAACAAATATTTAATTAATGAGACCTTCTCCTTGGTTATCACATACTTCAATGGGGCCTTCTTCTTGGAACTCCTTCAATGTCTACTTTTCTACAATAAAGAGTTAATTTAAACCACATCACAATTTCCTCTATGAAATTCATCTAGATGTGACCTCCTTGACATTTGTTGATAAGGCAAGTCTACAATCAAAAGTCTTGTATGACAATTACCTATAGGTAAATAAAAATTCCTTTAGACATTTCTTTAAATTAAAATCCATTAGTAGAAGTCTTATATGATATTTTTCTATAGGGAAAGTATTAATCCTTTAGACATTCATTTAAAGGAAAAACCATTAGTAGAAATCTTGTGTGACATTTAACTATAGGAAAAGCATAAGTCCTTTAGATATTTGTTTAAAGTAAAATCCATTAACAAAATTCTTATTTGAAATTTGTCTATAGGTAAAGTAAAATTCCTTTAGATAGTCATTTAAAGGTAATCCATCAGCATAAATTGTGTAATATTTATCTGCAAGTAAAGCAAAAGTGCTTTAGACATTTGTTTAAAGGAAAATCCATCAACATAAATTCTTTATGAAATTTATCTACAATCAAGTCTCACTATTTGAAACATATATAGAGTCCTTGTGAACATTATTTTGAGGTAAATATATTTATAGTTTTCAACTAAATCATAAATTTCTTCTTTGACATTTTTTAGAGGTAACAAAAATAATATATTTATCTTGTATCATAGCAATGTATTAAGGTATTATCTAAAGTCCCCTTGGGCATGTGTTTTATCTATATTGTATATTGGATCATAATAATGCATTAAGGCATTATCTAAAGTCTCCCCAAGCACGTATTTTACCTATATCATAGCTTGGATCATAGTAATACCTCATGTTATTATTTAAAGTTCATGGCATTACTTAAAGTTCCCCTAGGCATATATTTTTGGATCAATAACAATACCTCATAACATTATCTGATGCCCCCTAGGCACATATTTTCTCTATATTATAGTTTGTATCATAGCAATACCTCATGGCATCATCTATAGTCCCCTTAGGCATGCATTTTATCTGTATCATAACTTGTATTATAACAATATTTGCTATAAAATGGTCCCAATGTTCACAATGGTATAATTCCATAGGATCACAATATAGTTCTTACAACATTGCACACATAAAAATATTAAACTATTATTGATAAAAATATACAATAGAATGAATGAAGCAATGCTAATTTGATACTTTTTACAATTCTTTGTCATCAATATATAGTTACATGAGACTATTCATATGCATATCTCTTGACATTCCCTCTTCTTTCATATTGATAAATTTATTGGATATATTACATTATTTGATCATTTAATAGTTTAGGGTGTGATTTATTAGATTAAGGAGTGAATTTATATTTTATCTAATGTATATTTCAATGTGTGAGGAGATTCCAAGTGTTATGTAATAAATTGTGCAAGTGTGCAAAGTGTGAGGTGTGAGTTGTGAGAGTGCAATGTGTCAAGTAAGTTAAGAGTCATAGGTGTTAGGTTTCAAGTGAGAGAATGAAGAGTCACATGAGATGTCACAAGATGTAAAGTGATGAGTCATGAGATTTTTTTCATATGTGAAGAATGTGAAAGGATGCATCTCTTGGATGTTTGAGGAGAGCAATAATTGAGTATTGAAGAGTCACGAGTAAGGTTATATTATGAAGACAAACCTTTATGCATTGTAACAATAAAAAATATTGCTATAATATCTTATGATTTATGAATGTATTGTGAGTTTTCTTATTAAGAAATATTCTTGTTATTTTGTGAATGATATTGATATTTGTATTATGTGAATGCATTATTGTGAATATTTATTGTGATTAATATTTTATCTTGAGAAAGTGGACCTATGAGATAATCTTGGAGAATTCCCAACAGTGGTACCAGAGTTGCACTTTGGCCAAATCGAGAACACTTTGTGAGAGAGAAGAATTTATTGGAGTTGAATATTCATGGAGGAAGTTTGAAAAGATTAAATAAATTTGAAGAGAAGGGCTGGTGGTGCAAATTTAAATTGATTGATTGCTCGAGACTTACTAGAATATTTGTGGAAGAAGATTGGAAAAATTGTAGTATTGAAGGCATTGAGAAGGATTATTGTAAAAAAATATATATTGATGATTAAAGGACAATTTACTAGAGAAGAGGACATGAATGATGAAGGAGGATATGTGGAGATTACTGGAGTTGAGTTGCTAAATATTTGAAGAATATTGTAGAAGATTTAAATTAGAAGAGTGAAGGTGTTTGAAGAAATGGAGGATAGCTTGCTAGAATGTGAAAACCCCTATTGGTTGGACTATTAGCATATTTCATTATTAGGTTAATTAAAATTAGCACCTCCAATGCGCTCTCCAAGTTTTGGGTAGTTAGCCAACGAATTCGGGTGGTTCAACTGAATTCAAACCACTTCTCATTTGTATTTATTCATCACATATTATCAATACAATTATTGAGCATTTCATATAATTGCATACTCTAAACTCTTTATGGTACCAGAGCCATGGATTGGACTGAGCAAATAGAAGGGGTGAGCCACACGAGGCCCGAGCACGAGGCTTGAGGTGATATAGGATGCAGAGAATGCTGAAGCCATATGCGGCCCGAGCACGAGGCCCAAGGTGACAAAAGATGCACAGAATGCTAAAGCTACACGTGGCCCGAGGAGATTCTGTTTGCCCTACTGACAGGACATGGAAACCAAGAGACATGGTTGACTGGATGCTGATAGGGCATGAGGCTCGAGGAGATTCTGATTGGACTGTTGACATGGTAGATAGAGGGCTATTGATGTGGTAGACAAAGGACTTACGACATAGTAGACAGAAGACTGTTGACGTGGTAGACAGAGATGACATGGCAGATAGAGGACTGACGACGTGGTAGATAGAGGGCGGACAACTGGGCAGAGTTTGAGGCGACAAAAAGATGAACGGTGACCACCCAAAGGCAGTCGACTAATTACGTGCGTGGTTGGGTTTTTGAAGACCCACACATGCATTTCATAGTGCATGTGGGATAAAAGTTGGGATTTTTTCCCAACTCTCCGTGCCCGCTGCCTTTCAAAGCACAGATCGTGCTTTCTTTGTCCAACGTGCCCTCTAGCGCAGTTGGTGCTGGGCTTGCCTTGCATGGACAAGGTCCACGGGTCAAATCCCACCGTGGATATTTGCTTCTTTTTTGAACTGTTCATGCTACCCGCGCCCTACCATGGCTGCCCGTGCTGCCCGCGATATTTTTTTTGAAAGCAAAAATTGATTTTTTTTTGCTAAAACTTGCTAAATTGCTAAGTTTTTTTTGCTAATTTTTTTTTTGCTCTAAAAGTTGCTCCAGGTGTTCACATTGCTTCAGGAGGGGTATTTTTGACCAATTTTTTGCCACCACGCCACAAGGAGGGGCTATTTGTTGAGGTATTTTTCCAAATGCTTCGATTTTCTCCCTCATTTTTTGGAGTGATAAGTTGTGCTTTCTAAAGAATTGACATTATTCCCATTTTTTTCCTACTCAATTTTTTTTGCAACAAAGAGGTGGGAATTACAACACTTTCCTTTTGCAAAAATCTAAGACAAAGGGGGGAATAAAATTCTAAAACAATAAAAAAAATTGGTATTGTAAATAGGTGCATTTTTGGTGGAAACCAACACCTCATATAGGTTCAAAAATTTGTGGGCATTTGTGATTTTATTTTGCACTTAACTTTGTTGCTTTCTTGCAAATAATTATCACATATAAAAAAAGAAGGCAAAAGACCCCAAATTTATACACCTATTTGTGTAATTTATTGCACAGAAGCGTTCGATATCTGTGATACCTCTGGTCCACACTTACAGGTAATGTTGTCATGCTTTGGACTACTGTATCCGCCGCCTAATATAGCTGCAACAACGATGTCTGAGCTTGTTCTCTATCAATCATCGAGGAGAAATAAGGCAAACCAGTTCTATTGTTCACTTTATTTCATACCCACATCGTGATTGTTGTTAGGCATAAATCCTGATGAAGGTTTTTCCAAAGTGTTTAGGGGAAGTTATGCCCCATGCATGCGGAATAAAATTTCTATGGTAGGTGTCATAAACAACATGATGCCCTTTCAGTATCGCCAAAATTCAATATGTTGTGCTTCTCATATGTACTTATAGTCTCCCTCACATAAGGGCGGGTACATATTGAGTGGTATACTATTCATATATACCTACAATCTCCCTCACATAAGGGCAGGTATATATTGAGTGGTTACGATATATAGATTTGGTAGGTATAAAGAAAGGGAGACCAATTGGTGATATAAGGAACCTTCATAATGGCCACTGTTCACAAGTATCTCTCAGATTCATAGTTGCTGAAAGGTCCAAACTTTGTTCCATGGAAAACAAAGATGAGAGCCATTCTTCAGATGGAAGATTTATGGGATATAGTGACTGGCACTACAAAACACCCTCAGATAGTAGGAACAGATCAAGATGCTTGGGATAAGAAGGACAAAAGAGATCTCGTGTTTATCTTGCTTGCTACTACAGATGAGGTGCAACCTCATATTTGTGATGCAAAAACCAGTAAGAAATCTTGGGATGCTTTGATCATTGTGTATGAAGGAAAAAATCAGTCCACTATTCTTCATCTTCAAACTCTACTACATACTCTTAGTATGAATTCTGGGGAGACAGTTGATCTATTCCTTTGCAGAGTGGCGGATTTGAAATCCAAATTGAATGCCATGGGAAAACTAGTAGATGATGATATCTTGAATTCAGTCATCTTGAGAGCACTGCCAGATTCCTACAAAATGTTGATCACTTCTCTCAATGTTTCTGGTAGACAAGTAACATTTGTAGAGCTGGTAAATTTGCTTCAGACTGAGGAGGCAAATCAGGTTCAAAAATATGAGGTGCCAGATAATGCCCTCTCAACCCAACAAAAGGGTAAGAAACAAGGTCAGTTTCAAAAAGGGGGCTCTTCTTCCAAAGGAAAAGGGAAGCAAAATCAGCAAAAAGATAAACAATATTGCAAGATTTGTGATATGAATAACCATGACACCAATAGGTGTTGGTTCAAAAATAAGCAACAAAATGACCAGCCGCCTAAGAAGAAAGGCAAAGAGAAACAAAAATACAAAAAGAAACATAAGAAACCTAAGGGCCATGTTGCTTATGCTGACTCCAACTCAGACTCAGATTCTCCTGGGTCTTATTCAGATTCTGAATCTAAAAGAGCACATAAGGTGCTCATGACCCATACTTCATATTCCCAGATAGATGTTGTATGATACATTGACTCGGGAGCTAGTAAGCACATGACTGGGGATAAATCATGGTTTGACACCTTTGAGGAGAAATAAGGTAAACCAGTCACTATTGCTGACAATCAAGTCTACCAAGTGAAGGGTGAAGGGGATGTTTTTGTCTCTCTTCCAGATGGTAAATGTCAGATAGAAAAGGTCCTCTATGTTCCTAGATTAGCCAATAATTTATTGTCTGTTCCACAAATGTTGGATAGAAATATGGAGGTTGTGTTCCGAGTTGTGAAAGGTAAGAAGAGATGTTTTATAACTCACAGAGGTAAACATGTCGCAACTGGATCCTACAAGCATGGCTTGTTCATACTAGATGCCCTTTCAACGCCACATGTTGCTCTGGTAGCAACTACAAAGGAAGCCACTTCTCTCTGGCATAGATGTTATGGACATCTAAGCTCAGGATATTTGCTTGAATTGCACAAATATGGGATGGTGAAAGGACTTCCTCACCTCTCCTATGTCTTACCAGTTTTCTCGGATTGCTTAGCAGGGAAGCAACACCGAGTACCTTTTGAAGCTAGCTCCTCCAGAGCTACAAAACCTCTAGAGTTGGTACACACCGATCTGTGTGGTCTTATGCCAACCAGCTATGGTGGAAAGAAGTATTTTCAATTGTTTGTTGATGATTACTCATGGAATATGTGGGTTTTCTTCCTTCCGTTGAAATCAGAGGCTTTTATATACTTTCAACAATTCAAGAAACTTGTTGAGAAGGAGTCGGGATGTTTCATCAAAACCCTCCACTCAGATCGAGGGGGGAATACACCTCTGAAGAATTTTTATCATTTTTGAAAGAACATGGGATTAAGAGACAACTAACTACAACCTATACACCTCAACAGAATGGAGTTGCAGAGAGAAGAAATTGTTCCATTATAGAAATGGTTCTATGTATGCTAAAAGGAGCACATCTTGAGGATCAGTATTGGGCAGAAGCAGTAAACACAATGTCATACCTTCTAAATAGAGCACCCACCAGAGCTCTACAAGGAAAAACACCACAAGAAGCTTGGAGAAACCCTCAATTTCTCATCTAAGGGTTTTTGGATGTAAAGCATTCATGCACATTCCAAAATAGAAAAGAAAGAAGCTAGATGAGAAGACACTGCAATGTATTTTTCTTGGTTATGATGAGTTTTCAAAAGGATATCGCTTGATAGATCCTATAACCAAGAAAACACATATAAGTAGAGATGTAGTATTTGATGAAGCTTCCACATCAGATATCACATCTGAAAATGTATACCTTGAAGAAGAAGAAGATCCTAATAAAGAAAGCTCATCTCCAAAGAAGGTTCCAAAGTGGTATACTAGTACATTGAGAGATTCTAAACTAAATACACTTCTAGATCTAACTCAAGATCATCCATGCACTTGGAGTATGACACAATAGAGAAGAGTAGAGGCATCATCTTCAGAGGTTGATGAGCTCTGCCAACAGTTTGATGATCTATCTATAGATGCAGAGGAAGACAAAGATATAGATATAGATAATGAACAAATCTATATGACAACATTGGATGAAAATGAGCCTATAACAGTTCAAGATGCACTTAGTGAGCCTCAGTGGAAGGTTGCTATGGAAGCAGAACATAAATCTCTCATGAAAAATAAAACCTGGAAGCTAGTCAATCTGCCTACAGGAAAGAAACCCATTGGCTATAAATGGGTGTTCAAAATAAAGTATAAAGCAGATGGTACTATTGATAAGCATAAGGCCCATCTTGTTGCAAAGGGCTATGCTCAAAAATAAGGTATAGATTATGAAGAGACTTTTTGCCCTACTGCAAATATGACTACCATTAGAGTACTTTGTGCCATGGCAGCTCAGTTTGGGTGGAAGCTACATCAGATGGATGTGAAAAGTGCCTTCCTAAATGGTGACTTACAAGAAGAAGTATACATGACTTAACCAGAAGGATTTGTAGTTGAAGAGCAAGAACATAAA
>JAQPPZ010012525.1:0-56033 GCA_028583015.1 Wollemia nobilis | reverse complement strand
GTGGTGATTCGGGAAAAGATTAAAAATGACATCATAATAAAATAATATTTGTAATAATTAATTTGATCTAAATGTTAATAAATAAATTTAAAATACCTCTATCTATACGAAAGGTGCCTTGGAATTAAATCCACAAGATCAAATATCATAATGAGACCCTACAATCCTTGATAAAAAGAGGTTAAACAAAGATAATGATGATTCTAAAACATCTATTCTATAAAATAAATGCTAACATAAATCAGATTTAGAAGTAATAAAAATATTAAATAATTAAATTAATATTTTTTTTGGTAATATTAAGAGAAAGGAGGGTTTTGAAAGGGACCCCACAACCTTTTATAAAGCACACAATAATACAGATAGAAGTAAAATAGAACAAACACTACAAATAAACAAAAAGAAGGAGCCCACAAACCCAAGAAAATCCAGAGGAATTGACCAATGATAGAACCGAGATGGTTCTAAATTAAAGAATCAAATTCATGAATAATTTATCTAGACATATGGGTAGCCTCCTTAGCATAATCCAAGGCCATTTTAACAGAGCTCCAAACTGCAAATTGCTTGATTTTCATCAGGTGAAGACTATGGAGGATAGCACTTTTATTTACTGTAGTTTTACCCAACAGTACAAATTAGTCATCAACTTATATTTGGTTGATGGTCTAGGAAGAACCTCTGCCTCATCATCCTCATCATCCCTCTTATAAAGTGGAGAATATCCTGCCACATCTCTCCTCTTTCCAATCAACCTAACAGATTTGCGAGTGCCACCACTTTATACAAAAACACCCGTAGAAAGACTCTCCATGGTCGGAGAAGCGACACGAGACACCAGAGGGTTCTTAACAACCTCAACAGGTGAATTTTTCACCACTAATTCCCACACCCCTTTTTCAAAATCAAACCCTTTTCGAGGTAAATTTTCTTAACCTGACCCCAAGGAGAGGGAGTACACATCATTAGAATCCAAACTTGAACTTACCGAGACCCGAGAGGGATTAATATTATTATTAATATTAATAATAAAATTAATATTAAATATTAATAATGGATAAATATTTATAATAAAATAATATTTTTAAAAAATAATTTTATCTAAATGCTAATAAATTAAATTTCAATTACCTTTATCTACACAAAAGGTGCCTTGGAATTGAATCCACAAGATCAAATATCATAATGAGACCCTACAATCCTTTACAAAAAAAAGAGGTTAAACAAAGATAATGATGATTCTAAAACACCTATTCTATAAAATAAATGCTAACATAGATAATATTTAGAAGTAATAAAAATATTGAATAATAAAATTAATAATAAATATTAATAATGGATAAGCATTCATAATAAAATAATATTTGTAAAAACTAATTTGATCTAAATGCTAATAAATAAAATTTTAAATACCTCTATCTACACAAAATATGCCTTGGAATTGAATCCATAAGATCAAATATCATAATGAGACCCTACAATCCTTGACAAAAAAATGTTTGTAGACACCAAAATAGCACCAATATGATTATGTGACTGCAAACACTGATCGCATTGACACACACAGCCTTCAGGGCAGCCCTCAGAGGTCAAACAGTGGTCCTAGCCACTTACACAGTAGTTTTGGAAGGTCAAAAAGTAATTTGGCACCTCCAGACACTCTGCTTCAAATTCGTCTCACCCCGAGATGAAATGCAAACTTGAATTCGTCCCTGGGTGGGACGAATTCCAATTCATCCCTAGGTGGAATGAATTCCAAGTTCAACAAACAAAAAAATAAAATCGTGACATGCGACAGGAGAAGTCAGTGACCACTTCTCCTTGCCTCACATGCGCGTTAGTGCGTCGACGGAGGACTGTCATGAGGGCAGGCCAGATAGGGAGAATTTCCCCCATAACGCACTAGCATAACACCAACTGGCATCCCTGCATAACCATACCAATCTGCACCCTAGGAATTCTATAAATTGCAGAGTTCTCTCACCAAAAAAAAAGGGAAGGGAGGAGCGGAGAAGAAACGTTTGGAGCAGCAAAGCCCTATCGATTTACTACCAGACGTCCTTCCTTTGATTCATTTCTTTCATCCTTGATCGCTTCTGCAAGGGAGGTCACTGGGTGGATATTAGAAGCATGAATCCAGATCCGAGGATCGATCTATTTATTGACAACCCTCGATACTTTGTTACCGTTATTTTTGCATACTGATTTCATGATTGCAGGCCACCAGGAGCGTCGGAGACGGGACACTTCATGGACCATCCCTCATTGTTTTCATTCAGTCGAATTCGTCTCACCCCGGGATGAATCCCAATCTACTGCAGGCCTGTTCGTTCCACCCCGAGATGAATCCCAATCTGACACAGTCGAATTCGTCCCTGCTTGGGACGAATTCCAATATGTTGTTTTAATCATCTCCTGCATGCATGTTTTGTTTGTTTTGAGGATCGAATGCTTTATTTTAACACAGGTACTACTAACTCTCTTTTGTTGTTTCTTTGAACGCAGGAGAAGCAACAAAGATTGAAGATTCACCAACACAAGCGGTGGCAACATTTTGGCCTACCCATTTTACATGTGGGCACGCAAAATAAGGATCACTGGTCACTCTTGTGACCAAAACTTTGTTAACGATCCTAGTACCTCTAAAAGGGAGGAGACGTCTTTGTAACCGATGTTAAAGAGAGTATAAATAAAGAGGCTGTGCTTTCTACACTTTCGTTTATCTCATTTAATTTGTTCTCTTTATTTCGTTTGCATTGCATTAAGTTTTAGTGTTTCCTTTACATCTTCTGAAATCTCGTGTTTTCAGTGGCGATCACAATGGGACACAGTTCCCTGCTTTTTAAGATCAAGAAACTAATCAAAAATTTATGTTTTTGTGCTTACAGGTACCGCTTTTCGAGCGCTAACTGTGGTTCATTCCAGCCGAATATAGTCCTGGAATTTGTCCCACCCAGGGATGAATTCAAATTTGTGCCAGCCTGGGATGAATTCTATTCTGGAATTCGTCTCACCCAAGGACGAATTCTGTCTACACGGTTTCAGGGCCGAGAGTCAGAAACAACCAATTTGGGCGAAGAAAGAGGTAACGGTTTCTAACTGTCCCTGTCATTTTTTGCTGTAATATTTTTGTTTTCTGTCATGTTTGCCTTCTTAGGGAAAGAGGTTGCTGCCTGTTTCATTTTTAAATAAAAGGAACCACACACACTTCATGCAACATTTTTAAACCAAGGAGCTGGTCGTAAAACCCCAGCCATTGATCAAGACCAATGGTGGATTTCATCACCACCTTGGCTTGATTTTGCATCCATTACCCTGATCACGACTGTTTCTAGACGTAAATCCTAACGAAATATGACCAAGTGTTGCTAGGGTGATTCCTAGTGCATGAGGATAAGTCTTCTATGGTAGGTGTCATAAACAGAGCGATTCCCCTTTTGTACTGCCTATGCACCATGTATCATCTGCTCTCATGTACCTATAGTCTCCCTCTCGTAAGGGCGGGTATATAGAGAGGTTGGTATATCGGCCTGGAAATGGTATATCGAAGGGGCGACCATTTATGGGAGATATAAGAGCCTTCATAATGCATTTAAACGTCCTTCAATTTTTTTTTAAAAACAAACATTAAAACACACGAAACCAGACTTAGGGCACACTTTTAATCGTTAAAAGAGATAATCATCGCTTACATGTGTGTGATATTTTATGTTTTGTGTAGCATGAAATTTAGAAAAATCATTAAAAAAAGATAAAAATCTATGCATTTTGTCATTCGCTCCAAAAGCTCCAAGGATTCCTGCAATTGCTTGGTCAACCTAAAAGGCTCCAAGGATTCCCATAATCACTTGGTCATCCCCAAAACGCCCCAAAGTTGTCCATAAACCCTTTGGTCAACCCAAAAGTACCCCATCGGTGCCCATAAATGATGTGGGAGCATAGGTTGATCAGTGTGGTCAGGTACGCCCGATCCCCCACCACCGGCTCTAGTCGTGTCACATGCTTGAGCCCAAGGGCGTCAAGCCATTCCCAATCCGCCAAAGTCAACACCCCCCGAGCATCAGAGAACACCGTCGGCTGACGGTACTGGCTCTTAATCACCTGAAACACAAAAACAACAAACACAACAAAAACATTAAAAATATGATAAACTATACAGCAATAACATGAATATGCAACAATGCATAAAAAAACTATACAGCTAAAAAAAGACAAAAAACAAACAACAATTCAAAAAAAAAATCACATTTGTCAGTACCTAAAGTTTTTTGACTTTAAGTTTAAACTGACAGATAAACAAATAAACAAAAAACAAAAACAAATTCAAAAATCAAAAAATAGTTTGTCAGCACTTAGTTTTTTTTGACTTTAAGTTTAAAATGATAGATAAACAAATAAACAAAAAACAAAAACAAATTCAAAAATCAAAAAACCGTTTGTCAGTACCTAGGGTTTTCATTAAACTAGGGTTTCTAAATGTAGTTTAAACTGACAAATGCAAAATAACAACAATTTTTAAAAAAACTAGGGTTTTTCCCTCAGTTTACCCTAGGATTTCAGTTTAAAAACAAAAGTTTAGATTAAAACAATTTTTCTAAGCTAGGGTTTTTCGTTCAGTTTACCCTAGGGTTTTAGTTTAACAACAAAAAAAAAACAAACAAACAAAAAAAAACAAAAATACAAGAAACAAAAAAACCTAGGGTTATAGTTTGAGTTTTTTATTTTAGCCTAGAGTCTTATCTTATTTTAAAAATGAAAAAATAAATTGCAAAATAAGTTACGTGAATAACGAAGAGGAGCACTTATCGGTCTCGCTTCGGCTCCACCGCTCGATCTGGTTCATGAACTCATGGCGTCGAGAAAAATTTGATAGTGCTTTGCTTTGCAGACTCGACCTCCTCCTCCTCAGAGCTCCAAATTGCCAAAAAAATTGAATGCAAATGAGCCCAAACCCTAGTTTTGGCCATTAAATAAGCTTTTAGGCCTGTAATCGTTCCACCCTGGGATGAGCACTCTAGTTAGTGCTCGTCCCACCCTGGGACAATTACAAAACTGGTATTCGTCCCACCCAGGGATGATTATAGAGCAAAAATTTCAAAAATAGTAAAAACTACACAAAATGCACAAAAACAAGCAATAAAATTGTCCAATAAAAGTGCTTTTGCACTTGACATTTCGGGCATGCAAAACAGACGTCAGAGTCACAAATCCTCACTATCCTACTCCCTAAGAAGGCTACCATAGCCGGACCACTCCACGGGAGGATGGATTGCCAAAAATTTCATCCCCAAATGGCGTCCCAAAAAGGGTCCAAACCCACCCAAAAATAGAAATAACATTTCCGAACAAGGTGCCTTTGCGCCTCTGCTTCTTGGCATGCAAAATAGACGTTGGGGTCACAAATACTCACTATCATACTCCCTAAGAAGGCTACCATAGCTAGACCGCTCCACGGGGGGACGGATTGCCGAGAATTTCATCCCCAAATGACGTCCCAAAAAGTGTTAAAACCCACCAAAAATAGGTCACAATGTTGGAAAATTGCACACACATTTAAATATAAACAACTAAAAGGAACCCTTACAAAATTCACCTTAAGTCAAGTGACTCATCACTTTTCTCATGTAGGTTATTCCCTCATCGATTCGTCGCTTGAGGGGGTGTAGACACCAAAACAACACCAATCCGATTATGTGACTACAAACACTGATCGCATTGACACACACAGCCTTTAGGGCAGCCCTCAGAGGTCAAACAGTGGTCCTAGCTACTTTCACAGTAGTTTTAGAAGGTCAAAAAGTAATTTGGAACCTCTAGACATTCTGCTTCAAATTCGCCTTTGCGCCCTGGCTTCTTCTTGGTGTCGCAATATTGTTTTATTTCCTGACAAAAGTTGGTCATTTTAAACAAGGCAAAAATCAAAAGAAAGCCTTTGCCAGAAGTGTCACGAAATCACGACGTCGTGATTTCGCAACGTCACGAAATCGTGACACCAAAGGCCAAAAGAGAGCCTTTGCCAGAAGTGTCGTGAAATCACGATGTCACGATTTCGCGACGTCACAAAATCGTGACACCAAAGGCCAAAAGAGAGCCTTTGCCAGAAGTGTCATGAAATCGCGACACCAAATGCCAAAAGAGAGCCTTTGCCAGAAGTGTCACGAAATCACGACGTCGCGATTTCTCGACGTCGTGATTTTGCGACGTCGCAAAATTGTGACACCAAAGGCCAAAAGAGAGCCTTTGCCAGAATTGTCACGAAATTGTGATGTCACAATTTCACAATGTTGCAAAATCGTGGCACCAAAGGCCAAAAGAGATCCTTTGCCAGAAGTGTCATGAAATTGCGACATCGTGATTTCGCGACGTCACGAAATCGCGACACCAATGGCCAAAAGAGAGCCTTTGCCAGAAGTGTCATGAAATTGTGATGTCGCAAAATCATGACACTAAAGGCCAAAAGGAAATCTAAGGCTTAGGTGTCACGATATCACGATGTCACGATATCGCAACGTCGCGATATCGTGACAAACTCCCGTCTTTACGCCTAGGAAGACATTAACCAATAAATGCGGACTTTAACCAATAAAGGCAGACTTTAACCAATAAAGGCGGACTTTAAACCAATAAAGGAAGACATTAAAAAAATATGAAAATGGACATTAAACGAGTGGTAGCTGAAGACAGTCAATTATTGTCACCTGCTGTGCATGCACACGTAGGTGGGCAGATTGGTAGTTAGAGGACTGTCACAAAGGCAGTCATGTAAGCCCAAGTCAGGGAGGAGTCTCCTCCCTCTTGGGAAGGCATGGCCACCACATGGCATCCCTGCATGCCCCTCCAAAGAGACCCCATGGGTCTATAAAATGGTGGACTTTTCCCACCCAAAAAAAAAAAGAGAAGTTGGTAGGCATTTTTCAAGCAACGAAGTGCTGCCAAATTGAACACCCTATTGCACCCCTTTTCGATTCATCTCTTCTTCATCCTTAATATATTTCGTAGGAGAGGTTATTGGGTGGATATTGGAAGGGTGAATCCATACCTTAGAACCTGACATTTGACCACATTAATCCATCAATTTTCCGACAACCCATTCTAAGAGATTTTGGGCCCATCCCTAGTGGATTGGCATCAAAATCAAGTTCTAACGGGGGCAGCCCGGTGGGGCACCCCACACTTTTTGTTAGTTTCATTTTAGTCTATTCTATTATTGCTTGATTATCATGCTTTACCTTCTATGCTGTTTAGATAGCTCACAATCTGGATTGCAGAAGACATTTATCGAATATTATCATGCTTTACGTTCTACACTATTTAGATAGCTCACAATCTGGATTGCAGAAGACATTTATCAAATATTATCATGCTTTACGTTCTCCGCTGTTTAGATAGCTCACAATCTAGATTGCAGAAGACATTTATCGAATATTATCATGCTTTATGTTCTACACTGTTTAGATAGCTCACAATCTGGATTGCAGAAGACATTTGTCGAATATTATCATGCTTTACATTCTACGCTGTTTAGATAGCTCACAATCTAAATTTTAGAAGACATTTATCGAATATTATCATGCTTTATGTTCTATGCTTTTTGTTAGTTGAATGCAGATTGGCTGACTGTTTCAATGGCAATGGCCCTCTGGTAAAGTTTTCTGGTTTTTGTCAAACGTGTAGGTCGTTTAAAATCATTTTACTCACCGATTTAGCTAATATTTTACATGTATCTTTTATCATTTTTAGAGAACAAGTTCTTCTTTGCAACAGGTGCTACTAACAATGTCATTGTGTCT
This sequence comes from Wollemia nobilis, assembly GCA_028583015.1. Taxonomy (NCBI): domain Eukaryota; kingdom Viridiplantae; phylum Streptophyta; class Pinopsida; order Araucariales; family Araucariaceae; genus Wollemia; species Wollemia nobilis. The sequence goes on along the minus strand of JAQPPZ010012525.1, from coordinate 48,243 downwards.
CTGAACGCAAGATAAGCAGCGAGAACCAAGAATTTATCAGCATAAGCGATGGCAACACTTTGGCTCGCCCATTTCAAATGTGGGCATGCGAAAGAAGGATTATTGATCATGATTGTAACCAAATTTATTTAACGCTCCTAACCCCTAAGAAGGGAGGAGGCAATTTTGTAACCGAGGTTAAAGAGTTTCATAAAAGAGCTGTGACTTCTCTAAATTCTTGTATCTCATTTCAATCAATTTGCCTATTTTGTTCAATGCACTTCACATGTTAGGACTTAAGCGTTAGTTTAATTTTGAATGCATCGAAATAGTTTTCTTTTCCAAAACTTCTAGAATCTCATGCTTTCAGTGGCGATCGTAACCGCAGGCACCACTGGTGACCAAAACATCAAAATCTTAGCCAGGTGAGTCTTCATCATCTGCTCCTTCACTACCAATTCCACCTGTCATGGCTAAATAGAAGGACAAGGGAAAATAGATCTTGGAAGAGGTTCAGCCCCTAAAAGAGGGGTTGCCAACAATATCAATTGTATCAACAGAAGAAACACCTAGCACAATAGAAGCTGAGACTCCTAACCCACCAAACATGGAATGGACTCAGGAAGTACTCCCGTTCCCTCCCTCCCAAGCATCAACAATTACTGTTGAAATGGATAGTACGGCCCCGGGGGAGTATCTAGTGCAGAATGTTGTGGCAACACCCGCACTAAAATTAGTACAGGACATGGGTAGACCTCGCCTTCCCATAGGAATAGTTGTTCCTCTAGGATACCCACCAAACCAGAAAAATTTTGTGTATGGGGGCCTTGATCATGGTGTTGAACCATGCAAGCAAAAGGACGAGGACGAAGAGCCTTTTTCTGAAAATGTCAACTATCTGTCCAACCCGAACTACGCTCTGAGATATCTCGGCCAATGCAATTGGCATGGATACAGGTTAGGCAGATATGAGCAAGGGATGTGTGTCCTTTGCCAACCAAGATACCAAATGCCATATGATAAGTCAGGAGTAGGGTTCAACCACCCCCTACAATTAGACATCTTAGTAGAAAACATGCAAGGTCTAGGAATAGGAAACAAGGGGGGATTGGCATCAGATCCTTATGCCAACACAAATATAGAATATAAATTGGGAGATTACCTCCCATGGTCAACAAACACCCTTGGCAATATCAGTAATCCCTATCCTTTGCTAGAGAGAGGTGAAAATTCAGACACTAATTCCCAAAGAGAACATAAACGGTGTCCATAAATATTTTTGAAACTATTCCCTTTAGAGGTTCCAGTTGAGCCAATACAGTGTCAATAGAATCAGGTCCCTCCACCAAAAGTGGAACAATCACAATGGGACCAGATTAATTTGCTGGAACAAGGTGAACCCTTAGGATCACAAGCAGTGGTTGAAGAAAATGAACATGTTTGGATCTCTGATAGTGATTCAGAAGATGAGACTAAGATGGACTATCTCAATCATGCGTGATGACACAATTGCCCTTTAACTCATGAAGATCTGATGGGACAATTAGGCATAAGGTTAGGGCATGAATGGTATGTAGACCCAGCAGGGTGGGACCAAGTGTTGGATCCGTGGCTCCAAATCTACGATGAGCACCATCCACCATGAGACCCTATCATGACATCAGTGCCGAGAGAATACCCTGTCTTCCTATCAGCACATAGGGCCGATCCATTTGTGCTCGTTACCCTAGAGCCAGATCTAGAGTATAGGGAGCATCCAGAATGTTCAAGGTATCATACCCGCAGTAATGGAGACCAAATTCATTCCATCCACATGATCTCCATTGATTTGACCACACCCATCTACAATCCGGTCGATCCAGCATGGTCATTGCATCTAGACACAGATGCCATCGACTGGGATCATGTTAATTCACCTTTATCACCATCGAAGTATCGGCCTTTCAGTAAAATGACTCATTTTACCCCAGGGACAACTCAAGATATTTTTCAGGCTGAAGAGGAACCCGAGGTTCCCAATGCAGATCTAAATTCAGCTAATGATATCCATTTGATCCCGACTCCACATCATTTGGAGGACGAATCCCACATGTCAGTCGAGGAGACGACTGACATAGATATCGACACAAATCCAATGAATCCATAGATTCTCAAGCTAGGGGTAAGTCTTTCCCCCGAAGAGCAAGTCGACTACATTACCCTTCTCAAAGAGAAGAAGGAGGTTTTTGCATGGTCATACAGGGATATGCCAGGACTAGACCCGCATCTAGTCACGCATAATTTAACGCTTGATCCGACAATCAATCCCGTAAAGAAAAAACTACGTAAGATGCACCCAACAGTGGCCTTGATGGTCAAATATGAATTGCAAAAGTTGTTGGATGCACAGTTTGTCATCTGCATGGATTATCCGCCATGGCTGTCCAACATGGTTCCCGTCAAGAAGCCCGATAGGAGGATTCACATATGCACTAATTTTTGAGATCTAAACAAAGCGAGTCCTAAGGATGATTTCCCCTTGCCAAGCATTGACGCGTTGGTAGAGGCTACAATAGGTCATGAAATGCTCTCCCTCATGGATGGTTTCTCAGGATACAATCAGTTTCGTATCAATCCTGAAGACCAACTAAAAATGGCGTTCACAATGCCTTGGGGGACATTTTGTTATAAGGTCATGCCTTTTGGCCTTAAAAATGCTGGTGCCACCTACCAATGTGCTATGACGTACATCTTCCATGACTACATGCATAAAACTTTGGAAGATTACATGGATGATTTGTTAGCCAAGTCTCTTTTGTGCTCAAATCATATCGATGACTTAATCAAGATCCTCGATCGCCTCATGGAGCATAAAGTTAGACTAAATCCCAAGAAGTGCGTATTTGGCATCACATCTGGAAAACTCTTGGGTTTCATAGTCTCAAAGCGAGGAATCGAGGTGGACCCATAGAAAGTTAAGGCAATCCTTGAAATGGTTCCCCAAAATACCATCAAGCAGCTCAAAAGTCTGTAGGGAAAGGTTGCATTGATTAAGTGCTTTATAGTGCAATTATCTAACAAGTGCCGACCCATGAACAAATTATTGCACAAGGGGGTTACATTTCACTAGGATGATGAGTGCCAGTCAGCCTTTGACAAAATCAAACAATACTTGGCTTCACCACCAGTATTGGCACCACTTAGACCAGGAGTGTCGTTCTACTTATACATCTCAGCTATTGAGGTGGCACTGGGCGCCATGTTAGCCTAGAAGAATGAACTTCACAAGGAACAGGCTACTTACTATCTTAGTCGCACCCTGGTCAGTTATGAACTTAACTATGTTGAGAAACTCTGCTTGGCAGTAGTGTTTGCTGCCAAAAAGCTATGCCACTACATGCTGAGCAACACTACGTATGTTGTCTCTAAGGAGAATCCATTGTGATACATGATGAGTCGTACTTATCATAGTAGTCGCACAATGAAATGGATCATGTTGTTGACAGAATTTGACATAGAGTTTATTGGACAAAAATCTATCAAAGGACAAGTCATAGCCAATCAACTAGCAGAGGCTCCTCTTGAAGACGATCAACCTCTAGTCATAGAACTACCCGATGATGGGGTCTTCCATGTCTCAGAATCACTAGATTTTTATGAGCCTAAGTCACAGGCCGACATAACCCTATTCTTCGATGGTTCTAAATGTGAGCAAGGTGGTGGCATAGGAATTGTATTCTTCACACCACAGGGTGCTCCAATGCCCCTGTCATTTAAATTAAACTTCCCGTGCACCAAAAATAATGCAGAGTATGAAGCCTTTCTCCTAGGTCTTTAGACAGCAATCGCCATGAACATCAAATGACTGAACCTCTTTGGTGATTCACTGTTAATTGTCAATCAAGTCAAAGGGGTATATTAATGCAAATGCCCAATTCTACAGTCTTATAAAGCCCTTGTGGAAAAATTCCTAGCAAAACTTGAGTGGTATGACATCGAGGCACTCCATCGATCATCGAATCGCTTTGTAGACACAATGGCCTCCTTGGGGTCACTAATCCCGCAAGACCTTTCCGATGATATGACAACCATTCAAGTCAAAACCTTATCGCAATCTGTGATGGAGCGTGCAAGCTCTGACTTGACGTCAAGAATCCACATGATCCAGATTGAACCATCCTCGGATAAGTTCTTTCAAATCCACGACCGTTTGAAACATGCCAACTGGGGGTCCTTGTTCTCCCCTACTCCCATTAATAGCAACACAACGCTATTCTTACAAGTTCTATCCCATTCAATGTTTTCTAGGGATGAACTTCAAGAGGGATTGGCTGTTCATACCGTTAAGGTTTCTGATCAACAGGACTAGTATTTACCCATTAGAGACTACCTCAAGTTAGGTAATCTCCCACTTGGATTGATGCATGCCGCAAAATGAGCATTCAAGCAAAAAACAGCTAAGTATGTCTTGATAGGAGACATTTTGTATCATCGCAGCTATGAATGAATCCTTCTTCATTGCTTGGACCAGCAAGAGTCCACTTGGGTAGTCACCCAATCGCATGATGGTACATGTGGTGGCCACTTTAGTGGTATGGCCATCACAAAGCGCATTCTTCGCATGGGCTATTATTGGCCATCTTTAGAGCGAGATTGTTGCGCATATGTCAAGAAGTGCGTGAAGTGTCAACATCATGCCAATTTGATGCACGTACCTTCCTAGGCCTTGCAGATAGTCCAGTCTGCTTGGCCGTTCTCGTAGTGGTGCTTTGATCTAATTGGAAAGATCTCCCCTACGTCGTCAAGCCGTCACACGTTTATCATAACGACCACAGAGTATTTTACCAAGTGGGTGGAGTTCATTTTGCATAACATCATATGTCATTTTGGTATTCCATCCAAAATAGTTTCGGATAATGGGACGCCTTTCAAGAACAAATACGTGCATGCTTTGACCACAAAGTACAAAATTTAGCACAGTTTTTCGTCACCCTATTATCCGCAGGTAAATGGGCAAGCAGAAGCGTCAAACAAAAAGCTAGTTGCCATCCTTAAAAATATGATCGCAGACAGTCATAAGGATTGGCACATCCAAATCCCACTTGCCCTTTGGGCTTATCGCACTAGCATTCGGACGCCCACTGGGGCCACTTCGTTTTCGCTCGTGTATGGCTCCGAGGTAGTAATGCCTCTCGAGTTGGAAATTCCTTCCCTGCGCATATCAATGTAGGAGTTCATCGATGATGATGCTGCATGGTAGGCCCGGTTAGACCAGCTTACGTTGCTTGACGAACGATGCGTTAATGCTCTCGAGCATTTACGTATTTATCAAGAGCGACTTAAGAAAGCTTACAACATGAAAGTTCACCTGAGGGACTTTCGGGTTGGTGATTTGGTTTTGAAGGAAAACCAACAGAACTCCAGTTTGCCATCCCACCTAAGGGAGAAATTTGTGGCAAATTGGTTAGGTCCATATGTGATTGATAGCAAAATAGGACCTAGGATGTACCGGCTAGCTTCTCTTGATGATATAAAGGAAACAGAACCCTTGAATATCAGTCATTTGCGACCATTTCATATCTAAGAGAGCCATATCCCAAAAATGCTCCAAGGATCCATCAGATCGCTTGGTCAAACCCAAAAATGCTCCAAGGATCCATAAAATTTTAATTTTTTTAACTGTATATTTTTGGGTAGTTTGTTTTTTTTTTTTTTTTTTTTTGTTTTTTTTTTTTTTTTTTTTGTTTTTAATTAACCATAAATTTTTGTGTGTTTGTTGTTGTGTTTTTGTTTCTTGTTTTTTTTGGTTGTTGTTGTTTTTGTGGGTGTTTATTTTTTTGGTTGTGTGGTTTTTTTTTTTTTCTACCAAATATTTTTTTTTTTTTGTTTTTAAGGGTGTGGTGGGGTGTTGTGGTTTTTTTTTTTGTTTTTTTTTTTTTTTTTTTTTTTTTTACTTTTTTTCTTTTTTTTTTTTTTTTTATATTTTTTTTTTTTTTTTTTTTTTTTTTTTTTTTTTTTTCCTTTCTTTTTTATTTGGTTAATTTTTTTTTTTTTTTTTTTTCTGGTATTCCTCATCGTTGTGTTGAGGGGTTGTTTAGTACAATCAACAAACAATACCAATAAGGAAATGACATGCTTGAAGAATCATTGAAAAGACAATTACGCTCCTGGGGGAACAAGCAATAATCACAAATTGATCAAACACTTGGCATTCCCAAAGCATGAACACAAGGTTCCCCTAGGGACAAAAGGTTGCGCCCTTTGCCTATTCATGATGATCAATGTTCAAGCTCAAGTCACACCTCACCAAAATAGGTTAATACTTGAAATCAAATTCCTGTTGTCTTTTTTTTTGTGTAATCATTAGTGCTTTGGTTATCTATTTTTGTTCAGCACTGTGTCACCCATAGCGCTTCCCAAAAGGGGCATCTGTAGACACCAAAATAACACCAATCCGATTATGTGACTACAAACACTAATCGCATTGACACACACAGCCTTCAGGGCAGCCCTCATAGGTCAAATAGTGGTCCTAGCCACTTTCACAGCAGTTTTAGAAGGTCGAAAAGTAATTTGGCACCTCCAAACATTCAACTTCAAATCCGCCTTTGTGCCCTGGCTTCTTCTTGGTGTCGCAATATTGTTTTATTTCCTAACATAAGTTGGTCATTTTAAACAAGGCAAAAATCAAAAGAAAGCCTTTGCTAGAAGTGTCGCGAAATCACGACATCACGATTTTGCGACATCGCCCAAAGGCCAAAAGAGAGCCTTTGCCAGAAGTGTCATGAAATCACGACGTCACGATTTCATGACGTCATGAAATCGTGACACCAAAGGCCAAAAGAGAGCCTTTGCCAGAAGTGTCACAAAATCGTGACGTCGCGATTTCGCGACGTCGCAAAATCGTGACACCAAAGGCCAAAAGAGAGCCTTTGCCAGAAGTGTCACGAAATCGCGACGTCGTGATTTCACGACGTCGTGAAATCGCGACACCAAATGCCAAAAGAGAGCCTTTGCTAGAAGTGTCGTGAAATTGCGACACCAATGGCCAAAAGAGAGCCTTTGCCAGAAGTGTCGTGAAATCACGACGTTGCGATTTCACGATGTCGCAAAATCATGACACTAAAGGCCAAAAGGAAACCTAAGGCTTAGGTGTCGCGATATCGCGATGTCGTGATATCGTGATGTCGCGATATCGTGACAAACTCCTGTCTTTACGCCTGGGAAGACATTAACCAATAAAGGCAGACTTTAACAAATAAAGGCGAACTTTAACCAATAAATGCGGACTTTAAACCAATAAAGGCAGACATTAAAAAAATACAAAAATGTACATTAAACGAGTGGTAGATGAAGACAGTCAATTATTGCCACCTGCTGCGCATGCGCGCATAGGTGGGCAGATTGGCAGCTAGAGGACTGTCACAAAGGCAGTCATGTAAGCCCAAGTCATGGAGGAGTGTCCTCCCTCTTGGGAAGGCATGGCCGCCACATGGCATCCCTGCATGCCCCTCCAAAGAGACCCCATGGGTCTATAAAATGGTGGACTTTTCCCATCCAAAAAAAAAAAGAGAAGTTGGTAGGCATTTTTCAAGCAACGAAGTGCTGCCAAATTGAACACCCTATTGCACCCCTTTTCGATTCATCTCTTCTACATCCTTAATCTCTTTCACAGGAGAGGTTATTGGGTGGATATTGGAAGGGTGAATCTGGACCTTAGAACCCGACATTTGACCACATTAATCCATCAATTTGCTAACAACCCATTGTAAGATATTTTGGGCCCATCCCTAGTGGATTGGCGTCAAAATCAAGTTGTAACGGGGGCGGCCCACTGGGGCACCCCACACTTTTTGTTAGTTTCATTTTAGTCTATTCTGTTATTGCTTGATTATCATGCTTTACGTTCTACGCTGTTTAGATAGCTCACAATCTGGATTGCAGAAGACATTTATCGAATATTATCATGCTTTACGTTCTACGCTATTTAGATAGCTCACAATCTGGATTGCAGAAGACATTTATCGAATATTATCATGCTTTACGTTCTACGCTGTTTAGATAGCTCACAATCTAGATTGTAGAAGACATTTATCGAATATTATCATGCTTTACGTTCTATGTTGTTTAGATAGCTCACAATCTGGATTGTAGAAGACATTTATCGAATATTATCATGCTTTACGTTCTACGCTGTTTAGATAGCTCACAATCTAAATTTCAAAAGACATTTATCAAATATTATCATGCTTTACGTTCTACGCTTTTTGTTAGTTGAATGCAGATTGGCTGACTATTTCAATGGCAGTGGCCCTCTAGTAAAGTTTTCTAGTTTTTGTCAAAAGTGCAGGTTGTTTAAAATCATTTTACTCATCGATTTAGCTAATATTTTACATGTATCTTTTATCATTTTTAGAGAACAAGTTCTTCTTCTTTGCAACAGGTGCTACTAACAACATCATTGTGTCTCTAAACATAGGATAAGCAGCGAAAAGCAAGGATTTATCAGCATAAACGACGACAACACTTTGGCCCGCCCATTTCAAATGTGGGCATGCAGAAGAAGGATTATTGATCACGATTGTAACCAAATTTATTTAATGCTCCTAACCCATAAGAAGGGAGGAGGTGATTTGGTAACCGAGTTTAAAGAGTTTAATAAAAGGGTTGTGACTTCTCTAAATTCTTGTATCTCATTTCAATCAATTTTCCTCTTTTGTTCAATGCACTTCACATGTTAGGACTTAAGCGTTAGTTTAATTTTGAATGCATCGAAATAGTTTTATTTTCCAAAACTTTCAGAATCTCATGCTTTCAGGGGGTAGTCACACTTAGTCACCAATCAACAAATACACACCAAATTAAGGAAATTGCATGCATTCGAAGAATCATTGACAAAGACAATCACACCCTTGCTTGGGGTAGCAAACAAGCAATAATCACAAGCGAATCAAACACTTGGCATTCATGAATCATAAACTCAAGGTTCCCACAAACAAAAGGTTGCGCCCTTTGCCTATTCATGACTAATCAATGTCCAAGATCAAGTAACACCTCACTGAAAAAGGTTAACACTTGAGTTAAGTTCCTTAGCTCGTCAGAAGCAAGGATTCAATAATGCATACCCTTTCCATACTTGGGGAATCAAAATTTGGTTAGGTTACTGAGAAACCCTAATCATTAGTGCTTTGGTTATCTATTTTTACTCAACACTGCGCCATGCATAGCGCATCCCAAAAAGGGGCATCTATAGACACCAAAACAACACCAATCCGATTATGTGACTGCAAACACTGATCGAGTTGACACACACAGCCCCCAGGGTAGCCTCCAGAGGTTAAACAGTGGTCCTAACCACTCTCACAACAGTTTTAGAAGGTCAAAGGTCAATTTGGCACCTTTCAAGCACTCTAATCCATACTCGTTCCACCCAGGGACGATTACAAACTGGTATTCGTCCCACCCTGGGACGATTAGCAGTATTTGCTCCTGGGTGGGGCGAATAGCAGGTTTGACAAAAAAAAGTCAAACCTTGACAAATGGTAGCTCAGATCCACCACTTAACTCCTCCTTCAAAGCATGGAGTGTGAGTGAGCATTTTTGAGTGCTAGAGGCAGTTACAGAGGCAGTCATGGAGCCCTTAATTAGGGAGGAATCTTCCCCCCTAGAAAGGCATGATTGCCAAGTGGCACCTCTGCATGCTCATACACAGAGATCGTCAGGTCTATAAAATGGTGAGTCTTCTCACCCCAAAACTATACAGAGAAGGAGCATTTTGAGCAACGAAGTGCTGCCATTTTGCATACTCACTTTTGATTGTGCCTTTCACATCCTTGATCTCTCTTTTGGAAGGGAGGTCATTGGGTGGTTATTGGAAGTGCAATCTGGACCCCAAACCCGACATTTGGCCATAGTATCCCACCCAAATTTTTTGACAACACCCCACAAGAGGTTTTGGACCCATCCCAAGTGGATTGGTGCCAAAATCGGGCCCCAAACGACGGGTGTCCTTCCCTCGGGTGCCCCCCGCACTGTTGTAGTCCTAATCGCCCCGCCCTAGAGCGATTAGAAACCTATAGAAGATTTTAGTTCTATTATTTTTGCATTTTATTCTAGATTTCTTAGATAGGCTTGCATTCAAATTTCATGTAATTATGAGCAGTTTTGATCATGTTTTGGTTATTTCTCGCTTTCGCTAACATGCAGGTAGCATCATCAAATTCTCGATGATAGAGGCCAAATTGGCAAAATCTGACCTTCTGGGTCTTTCCAAAATACCCCATTTTACCTAACCCCCAACTTTTTAGGTGATTTGGAGCCACCCAAATGGGACATTTGGGACAGTGCTTTTTGATATTTTGTTGCAGGTCTAATCATCCCACGTCGGAGCAATTAGAAATTCGTGTTGAATTTTTTGACTGTTCTTTTTGCAGTGCCTTCCCGATGATGTTATCATGTCTCTGTCAAGTTTTTAGCTCATTTCGATATGTTTTAGTTATCATTTTATTTGTTTTACGCATGCACTAATCATAGGCTTTGGGGATTGCATGTTTCATTTCATCCGCAGGTGCTACTGATTGTTTTCTATTTCTTTGAACGTAGTATCTCAACATCGAAGGAGCAGCAAAGAATCAAAGACCCTTTCATGCAAGCGACGACAATGTTTGGTCCACCCATTTTACATGTGGACACGTGGAAGAAGGCATACCACCCATGGTGTAATGAAACCTTATTTAACGCTCCTAGCCCCTGAAAAGGGAGGAGACGTGTTGTAACCGAGCTTTAAAGCCAATTAATAAAAAGGGTTGTATTCCATATTTGCTTTCCATCTGGTTTCGATTCGTTTATGCTTCTCTCCTTTCATGCATTTTCAATTCATAGGATTTAGCATTATCTTTGGCTTCGTTTGCATCGCACTTGGTGTTTCCTTTTTGCTTTCGTATCCTCGTGCTTTCAAAGAGCAACCTCACTTGTTATGACTATACCTCTAGATGGTGCACTATATGGATTAGGAAAGATATTTTTTCTATCCTATCTCTTGATGGTAACAATATTAGAAGTATTTAGTTTTATAATTCATTATAATAGGTTGTTACTATTACACATGGGTTGTTATAGTAGATCAGTTGATAAAGAATGTAACACTACATCCGTTGTCAAATATGGAATCAAAAACCTATTTATGCGGAAAGACAAACAATATACCTTTTTTTTGTATATTAGAGGAATCAATAACTCGTTACATTTTGCATCTCCTCTTCGTGTGCACATTCAAATCCTGCTCCTTGCTGCCACTATAGCCTCTAGTTGCATCGATTAAACTTTGTAACATAATTGAATATGCTTGCATAATACGTCCTTCGATACTACAAAACCTTAAGATTTAAACTAGCACATTCTCCTCATCAAATTGTTGAGAAAAAGTGCCAAAATTATCCCCCATTTTGAAGAATGAATATTATGACCCAAAATATAAATAAATTTCTAGTATTTGAGCAGCAGTAAAAGATTTTCAAACAATAGGTTTACCGAGGGATAAGTCGTGGACGTTTGAGACATGGATATCCCTATTTTTTTTGGGAACAGTTTGCATCTCTTATAAAAAACAATTATTTTTTATTTTTTTTAATAAATCTATTTACACACCACTTAAATATATTGTATAGTTTGAATTTATTTATTTTATTTATTTTTAACAAATTTACATACACAACCAGTCACATCCATTTAGGTATAATTTGAACTTAAATTTTTTAAAATTTAAAATTCTATTTTACTACTACACTCTCTAAATAAAGATTATTATTTTATATTCAATAACCTCACCAATCAAATCGCATAGCGATTATGATATATATATATATATATATATATAATTAAATGAAATTCTTTAATGCATTGTGTCCTAAACATATGTCTCCGATATAAGAACTTGACTGTGAGCCCAAACTAAACGCATTTTTTATTCATTTCCCTAGGATTGTTTTTTTTTACTGTCTAACAAAGATTATTATTTTATATTCAATAACATCACCAATCAAATCGCATAGCGATTATGATTTATATATTTTTTCATTATTTTTAAATGAAATTCTTTAATGCATTGTGTCCTAAACATATGTCTCCGATGGTCAGCCCAAACTAAAAGCATTTTTTATTCATTTCCCTTTGGTGCAAAGGATTTCTTTTTTAAAGTAACCTCAAACACAACGGTAGTATACTGGGCCCATTTCAGGTAGCAAATTTGAATTGAAATCATCAAAATAAAATATTAATGTTTTTCTATTAAAATATAGTCACAAGACTTACACACCCTGCCCTATCACTATCAATTGCTGATTAATTTTTTTTACAAGATCAACGAAAAAAATAAACGGCGCCGTGCACTAATATATCTCAGCTGGCAAGTCGTGCGCGGGTTCTCCGCCTCGTCAACATCCATAAGCCCACCACTGCCCACATTTTCATATATCTTCGGTCTTTGAAGGAATCGATCCTCTGACTTGTGTCCTATAATGAGAGGCCATTGTTTCCTAGCAGGTAATATATCCTGGATGCGTGTGCACGTTTTCCCTTGTTTTCTGGGTGTTGGTGAGGTGGTAATGGCGGTATTGAGGTGAGGTGAAGTTGAAAGGCGAGGCGGGGTTCCACCTTTGGCACGCGCGATCTTGGTCATATGGTAGGGACACCAGCGCGTTGGGACGTTTGCATGGCCTTTGAGTCATATAAATTTTATGAATTTTTATTAATGAAAAAACTTTATATTAATTAAGATTAATCATATAGAAAAGGCCCGCGAAATTAATACATCTTAAGCCATTGGGGTGGAGGAAATCACCTCCCCAATAAAAATAGAGTCCAAAAAAATTTACTACATGTTTTCATGAGGGATCATTACACAGACATCCCAAGATATAATCAGTGAACAAAAATCAAAGAGCAAGAGGGAAGTTATCTTCTTCGCTGACATACTACCGGCCATCATCTGAAAAGACTGGGGTAGTCTATCATTTATCTACATTACCACCAACCAGATTTTGTTGAGGAGGACCCTGACTGACTTAGCATTGAATATTTGGTAGAATACATGTTGCTCGTAAGATGCGGCCTCTTCTGCCTCTGAGATAGCTCCTCCTTTCCTAAGCAAATGCTTGGTAAAATACATGTTACACGTACATTGTGGCCTCTACTGCCTCTCATAGTCAGACCTGAACAAAAAATGAAAGATTCTATAAATAAAAAATAAAAATTTGGAAATGTTATTATTAGTTTTGCAATTATTCTATATGTTGGTGTATTCCCCACAAATTGATTTATCCATCCATCCATACTTTGGTGGATCATCCTATCTATGCATAGTTGGCTTAGACCATATGAATTTCATCATTATGGTTTTCAGAGTGATGCAACAACATCAAGAAACAAGGTTTGAAATATGAAGATGTAATGAAGAATATTGTATTGGAAGGCAATAAATCAATAAATATAATTTTATGTATTGCATCAGTTATTTGTATCTTTTGCATGAGTAATTTTAATTTTTTATTTTTTATTTTGTGTTAGTTATGCATAACTTGTTTCTTCTCTATAAATGAATATACCAATATTTGGTATCAAAACACTCAATTTCTATAGATGAACATGCCAAAATTTCATTATCTTTAGCATATTTTAGCATATGCTATATTAAGTTGTATTTTAGGTTGTATCATGTTTTTATTTACTTATTAGAATTAAGCTTACCTTTAAAACATCTATAGAAAATAGTATTTATTTATAAAATTATATATAATATTAAAATAATTATCAATTCATTATGATATTAATTTATTCTTACACCTAACCAATACATTGCTTGTTAATATAAAAATAGAATGCTAGACATTCACAACATTGGACCTACTGGTATTAAATTATTTGACTCGTCTAGTGACGTCTAATTTTATAAAGAAAACTAACTAACACATTACCGTTGAAAATATTACAATGATGAGTAAAGCCATAAACCTCCAACCTATGGAAGTAGATGAGTAATGTTAAAAAAATATTGTTATGCTCATAGGTTAAACAACCTCCAGGATCACAATAAAATCAATAATCAACAATGAACATCAAACTTATTGAAAACTTTATTTAAAATACATTTCCTATAAGCAATGCATAAATGCAATATTTTTTTATACATATTACAAAGCTTTATCTTCAATTCATACATACATGATACTCTTCATATTACATGACTCTTGACCTCCACTCTCCTCAAGCTCACAAGAGATCTCCTCAAGCTCACAAGAGATCCAACTCTTGACATTTCCCTCTTATATAATAAATTTCACATATTACATAAAGATAAAGTCTCTCATGATTTCTCATAACTCCTTACTTCTGAACTTGACACTTCACTGACATAACTAACACTTACTAACAAGACACATCAAACATATAGCTCCACACTTACTTACATGACACATACTCACACTTAATAACTTAACACATACTATAGACACAAATATCAAACACATCCTAATATAAATATTTACAAGATATCAAATAATGTAATACCTCCAACACCCCCTTGTATTACAGTATTTGGTATGAAGGCTTTTTTACTTCAATATTTAATTATTGTCTTGGTTTTCCTACTCTAGCTTTGGTATTGCTTGAAGTTCTAACACAATATCTCTTCCATTGAGTTGTTACCTATATTTATTTTTTTTGCATATCTTGGATACAAACCTATGCTTTTTAGACTTATTCTCTTATTGTAAAAACATTTTAACATTTTCATAATTCTATTTCATTTTTTTTATTTATCCATCCATAATGTACTTCAATTTTATTTTCTTGACAAGTATTTGGTTTGTTTTTCATAGATATTGCAATTCTAGAGCATCCTTCATTTTGGTTCATGCGTTCTATTATTTTTTCCTCATTTCTTTTTCAATAACTCTTGTTTTGTTATCAATACTATTAGTACCATTATTAATGGATATTTCTAAATTTCTTGTATTATCATCTTTCATTATTTCTCAATTTGATTCATAACTTTATTTTTTATATTGTTTACAATTCTTCCTATAAGAGTTCTATGAATTGTTTTATTTTCTCTGCATTGATATTTTATGTTTCTTGTACTCCTTGGACCAATTTTCCTTATTTATTTTCTTATTTTTGATATTGTTATTGTATTGATGGATATCAAGATTGAGATTTTCTAGGTTGATATCTTTGGAAAGATCTATTTATTTTTTTCCATTGGTTTAGAGAATTATATCTACAATAACTTGTGGTATGACCTTCCTTATTACATATGTGATAATGTGTTTCCTTCCATTTGATACTAAGATGATGTAGTATTATTATTTGACCATTTTTTCTTTGACATAAGAGAATTATTTAGTATTTCATCTCTAGATAGATTTTTCATTTTGACTAAGATGATGTTTCTCGAAGTGCTCTTCCAATTACTTGAACAAAAAAAATAAATCTTCTATTTTTCTCCCATAGTTTGTAATTTAGCTTTTAATTGTGCTACCCTTTGAAAACAATATTCTAAACTTTCTCCAAAATAAACCTTTAAAGAATGTAACTATGCATGAAGTGCAAAATGGTTGCACTATTCCTTCCCTCAAATATAGAACATAATTTTTTCATGTGCTTTTTAAATTTTTTGTCTCACTTATATGTGCCTAAATTTTATTTGATATACCAAATGTGATTAACATACGAGCCTTTCCATCATCATTTTAATTTTTTTGCATTCCAATTTCATCTTCTAGAATATCTTCTTTTCCATTTACCACATCTAAAAGTTGTTCAACAATGAGTATTGATCTCATTGTTAGAATTTCACAATAATAGATATGCAAAGTATTACACAAAAGATGAAGAGAAGAGTGGAACTGATTGATTTATCTCTAGGATCAACTTTGTATAAATAGTAGAGTTGATAATTGAGAGCCATTATATTACAAAAACTTCATAAAACCTGATGAAGACACAACTTGGAGTTCTCCTGACACATGGAGGAGTGGAAACTCAAGTGTGTATCCTAGTGAACTTAAGAGAATATTCACTTATTCTAAAACCCCCCCTTAAGTGATACTAGGGGAGAATCTATAAATGAGTCCCAACAACGAGGCCTGATTAGGTACTCATGTAAAACATAGATAGTTGGTGGAAAAAACCCTAGTGGGGAAAAATCAACTATCACCTCTTTATTTTGAAATAATGGTAAAAACCCAGTGGGAAAAGCCACCAATAAAATCAAAGAAGTATGAAAGAGGCTTATCTTCGTACGACGAATATTGTCCTCTTTAATGAATAAAAGGTGATTCTTGACAAGAAGACCTTTTTAGGTACTCATTTACAATATAGTGAGAGGTGGAAGACCTCTTTTTCAATGTAGTTTTAACACTCCAAGTTTCTCTCGCAACTGAAGGTATTGCAGAGAAGGAAATGACTTGGTGAAGATGTTTGCAAGCTGATTATCTATTGGAATATATTCCAAAAGTATATCCCCATTCTGAATATGTTTCCTAATGAAGTGCATGTGGATCTCAATGTGTTTGGTGCGTTGATGTTCAATTGTATTGCATGAAATATGAATTACGCTTTGATTGTCACACCATAGAGTTATAGGCACTTCTTGGAAAAAACCAAATTCTTTGAGAATTTGACGAAGCCAAAGAACTTCCTGACTTGTTGTAACTATTGCTTGGTATTCTGCCTCTATAGAAGATAATGCTACTATATATTGCTTCTTGCATAACTAGGCTACTAGAGAAAATCCAAAGCAAAAAACATATCCAGATGTAGAACATCTGTCATCCATTGAACCTACCCAATCTGAATTTGTATAGCCAATGATATCCATGGAGTCTCCTTTATAGATGAGCCCAAAGTTTGTAGTACCCTGCAAATAATGAAGACTTATTTTAGTTGCTTGCCAATGACTGAGATGAGGTTTATGAGAGAACCTGGATATGAGCCCAACAACATATGAGATATCTGGGCGAGTATGAATGAGGTATAACAGATTGCCTACAAATTGACAATATAGAGTAGCATCACAAGGTGGGGATGAGCAGGAAGTACTGAGATGAATGCCAAATTGAAAGGGGGTAGGAAAAGGTTTGCAATCTATCATTTGAAACTTTTTAAGGAGATCTTGAGTGTGCTTTTGTTCACATAAGGTGATCCCTACTTTATTTTATTTTATTTGAATCCCAAGGAAGAAATGAGCTAGACCTAGATTAGCCATTTCAAAATTTTTAGAGAGGGAATCTTTTATATTTTGAATGTGAGTGAGGTTACTACTAGTGAGAAGGAGGTCATCAACATAAAGAACAAGAATGGTGATGTTTCCTTTACTTATCCAAATGTAAACTGTATTATCAGACTCATAATAAGAAAATATTGCTTAAAGAAGGAAGGAGTCCATCTTTTCATACCAAGCTCTAGGGGCTTGTTTGAGGCCATATAGAGATTTTTTAAGCCAAAAAACAAGAGAGGAGTCTTGAGTAAAACCAGTGGGTTGTTCCATGAATATTTCTTCTTTTAAATTTCCATGTAAGGAGGCACATTTTACATCCATTTGGTATACTGGCCATTTATGGGAAGCGGCCAGAGTAAGAACCAATCTAACATAATCCATTTTAGCTACAAGAGCAAAGGTTTCTATATAGTCAATACCCTCTATTTGAGAAAAACCTTTGGCTACAAGGCGAGCCTTGTGTTTATCTATTTCCCCATTAGGCCCATATTTTATTTTGAAGATCCACTTACATCGAACTATTTTTCTTCCTTTAGGTAAGGGAACTAAATCCCAAGTATCATTTTTGATCAAGGAAGAGAATTCGTTAACCATGGCATATTCCCATTATTTTATACCTAAGGCTTCTTTGAAGGATTAAGGATCAGAAGAAATGGATTGACATACAAGACTAGATCCTGTGGGGTTGGATGATCTGTTAGAAGAAATATTATGAATGTAGGGAGTATCTTCTTTAACAATTGTGCGGGCCCATTTTGGCATAGAATAAAGAGTTGAAGGAGTTGAAAGAATTTGAGAAGGAGTTACAAGTTCTTCATCTTGATTATCAATTACCAAATTAACTTCAAGGGTTGGTTTTTCATAATATTGAGGTTCCATTATAGGAGAAGGCTCAATGGAAGAAGAGTCCTTTGGAGGTTCTTTTTGAGGGAATGTTTCATCAAATTGTACATTCCTATGAAATAATACCTCAAGAGTTGAGGGATCAAGAATCTTGTAAGCTTTTAATTCTTCACAATAACTGACAAATATGAGCTACCTAATTTTATTATTAAGAGCCTTCCTTTTCTTCTTTGGGATGTGAGCCCAAGCAATACATCCAAAAATATTGAAATTGGAAACATCTGGTTTTAAGCTAGACCATGCTTCTTCAGGGGTTATTTGGTCAAGGGCTTTATGAGGTGTGCAATTTTAAATATAATTTGCACAATTAATAGCCTCTGCCAAAAATAATTTTGGAAGATCTCTTGAATGGAGCATACAATTAACCATCTCTTTCAATGTTCGATTTTTCCTTTCTACAATACCATTTTGTTGAGGATTATGGGAGACAGAATGTTGATGAATTATAACATGATTAGAAATAAATATGGAGAATTCATTACTGCAGTATTCCCCCCATTATGAGTACTAATCTTCTTGATTTTGCAAGTGAAAGCACGAGATTTTGGGCGAAGGAAACACTAATTGCGATGCATTCAAAATCAAATGCGCTTAAGTCCTAGAAATGTAAATTGCATGAAATGAAAGAAACGCATTGGAAGAGACACAAGCAAATGGAGAAAACACAGCCCTTTCATTAAACTTTCTTGATCTCTATTACAAATATGCCTCCTCCCTTTTCAGGGGCTAGGAGCGTTAAAAGAATTTGACTACAATCGAGACTTAAGGTTCCTCTTTCCGCGTGCCCACACTTGAAATGGGCGGGCCAAGATGATGTCGTCGCTGATGTTGATGAGTCCTTAACCTCTGCTGCTCCTCCTGCGAACAAAGAAACAACAAAGATGTCAGTAGCACCTGTTGCAAATAGTAAGTGTTTGTTCTCTAAAATCACCAAAAGATGCATGTAAATAATTAGCCAAATCGATAGACAAAATGACTCTAAATGACCTAAAAATCTGACAGAGGACAGAAGACATCACCAGAGGGCCACTGCCATTGAAACAATTGGCCAATCTACCTTCAACTGGAATTCGTCCCTGGGCAGGACGAATTCTGACTGCTATTCGTCCCTGGGTGGGACGAATTCTGCTGTGTTGGAAAAGCCGACTTGTTGCTGCTCCAATGTCGAATCTCGGGACCTGCAAAACACCTACAAATAGCGGGGTTATGTAATTGGGGCCATTTTGGGATGACCCAGATGGTCGGATTCTCCCAATTTGGCCTCTATCCTCGGGAATTCGATATCGCCACTTGCAAGTTAGTGAAACAACAAAGCGACACAAAGCATGATAAAATCTGATCAGAATGTTATGAAATTGAAGCTATGAGTTAACCAAACAGAATAACATGATATGCAACCTGAAACAATAATCTAGAATGCTTTTGAAACAAAACTTGGAAAGTGCGGGGGTGCCCAAGTGGGCCTCCCACCGTTGGCACTTGATCTTGGCGCCAATCCACTAGGGATGGGCCCAAAACCTCTTAGGATTGGGATGTCTGCAAATTGGTTGATTCAGGTGTCCATATGTTGGATTTGGGTCAGATTCAAGCTTCCAAAAGCCACCCAACAACCTCCCTTGCAAAAGAGATTGGTGGATGTGAGAAGGTGAATCAAAGGGGATGCAAGTGGGTGTTCAACTCGACAGCACTTCGTTGCTTGAAATCTCCTTTCATCTCCATTTTTGGGTGAGAAAAGTCCCACCTTTTATAGACCCATGGGGTCTCTTTTGAGAGGGGAAGCATAAGCGCCATGTGTTGGTCATAGGTGCCATGTGGCAGTCAAGTCTTCCCATGAGGGAGGGGAGTCCTCCATGACTTGGGCTTTCATAATTGCCCTTGTGATAGTCTTCTAACGGCCTATCTGTCCACCCACACACGCGTGCGAGGCAGGAGTCATCAACTGACTGTCTCTGGCTGCCACTTGGCGCCATTCTTCTTTTTGCCCGTTAAACTTGGAATCCATCCTACCCAGGGAGGAATTCAGAATTCGTCCCTTGGTGAGACGAATTCCAATTTGAATTCGTCCCAGGGTGGGACGGATTTGGAGTAGGTTGTCCGAAGGTGCCAAATTGCCTTCTGACCTTCCAAAATTGCTGTAAAAGTGGTTAGGACCACTGTTTAACCTCTGAGGGCTGCCCTGGGGGCTATGTGTGTCAAAGTGATCAGTGTTTGTAGTCACATAATCAGATTGGTGCTATTTTGGTGTCTACAGATGCCCCTTTTTGGGATGCGTTGTGCATGGCGCAGCGTCGAGCAAAAATAGATAACCAAAGCACTAATGATTAGGGTTTCTTGGTAACCTAACCAACTTTTGATGCCCCAAGTATGGAAAGGGCATGCATTCTTGAATCCTTGCTTCTGACGAGCTAAGAAATTTGATTTCAAGTATTAACCTGTTTTGGTGAGGTGTGACTTGAGCTTGGACATTGATCAGTCATGAATAGGCGAAGGGCATTTTATCCACAGGGGAACCTTGTGTTCATGATTCACGAAATGCCAAGTGTTTGATTGATTTGATTGTTGCTTGTTTACTGCCCCAAGCAGGAGCGTAATTGTCTTTGTCAATGATTCTTTGAATGCATGTCATTTTCCTTAATTGGATGTGTGATTGTTGATTGGTGACTAAGTGTGACTACCCCCTCAAGCGACGATTCGATGAGGGAATGACCTTCATGAGAAAAGCGATGAGTCGCTTGACCCAAGATGACTTGTGCAAGGGTGCCTTTAGAGGATTTACCGTTAAGCATGTGCAATTTTTCCAACATTTGGACCTATTTTTGGTGGGTGTTAACCCTTTTGGCGACGTCATAATGGGGTGAAAGTGTCGAAATTCCGTCTTCCCATGGAGCGGTCCGGCTAAGATAGCCTTCTTAGGGAATAGGAGAGTGACAATTTGAGCCCCAACATCGATTTTCTATGCCAAGAGTTTAAGTGCAAGAGCACTTGTGTCCGGCAATGCTTATTGCTGTTTGTTTTTGTGTTGCATTTATTTGTTGTTTTTGTTGTTTTGATTTTCTTGTTGTTTTTTAGTGGGCTTTGTCCCATTTGTGATGCCATTTAGGGGTGAAATTGTCAACAATCCGTCTTCCCGTGGAGTGGTCCGGCTATGGTAGCCTTCTTAGAGAGTAGGATAGTGACAATGTAAACCCCGACATCACTT
The DNA here is from genome assembly GCA_028583015.1 of Wollemia nobilis. NCBI lineage: Eukaryota > Viridiplantae > Streptophyta > Pinopsida > Araucariales > Araucariaceae > Wollemia > Wollemia nobilis. The sequence continues at coordinate 26,908 of JAQPPZ010012525.1, read as the reverse complement.
TTTCTATGCCAAGAGGTTAAGTGCAAGAGCACTTGTGTCTGGCAATGTTTATTGCTTTTTGTTTGTGTTGCCTTTGTTTGTTGTTTTTTTTTGGTGGGCTTTGACCCATTTGTGATGCCATTTGGGGGTGAAATTGTCGATAATCCGTCTTCCCGTGGAGCGGTCCGGCTATGGTAGCCTTCTTAGAGAGTAGGATAGTGACAATGTAAACCCCGACATCAATTTTTCTATGCTAAGAGGTTAAGTGCAAGAGCACTTGTGTGCAATGTTTATTGAATTTTTGTTGCGTTTTTGTTGCTTTTGTTGCATTTTTTGTTGTTGTTTTTGAAGGGTTTTGACTTGTGACGTCGTAATGGGGTGAAAGTGTCGACAATCCGTCTTCCGTGGAGCGGTCCGGCTATGGTAGCCTTCTTAGGGAGTAGGATAGCGACAATGTAGGACATCCGACATAACTAGTTTTTCTATGCTAAGAGGTTAAGTGCAAGAGCAATTGTGTGGCCGGCAATGTTTATTGCTTTTTGTTTTTTTTTTTTTTTTTTTTTTTTTTTTGAATGTTTTTGACCCTTTTGTGACTTCGTAATGGGGTGAAAGTGTCGACAAATCCGTCTTCTCGTGGAGCGGTCCGGCTATGGTAGCCTTCTTAGGGAGTAGGATAGCGACAATGTAGACCCTGACATCAGTTTTTCTATGCTAAGAGGTTAAGTGCAAGAGCACTTGTGTCTGGCAATGTTTATTGCTTTTTGTTTTTGTGTTGCATTTATTTGTTGTTTTTGTTGTTTTGATTTTCTTTGATCTTGTGCATGATGGTTGATGAATATGGATGTATGCATGTTGATTTATTTTGATGGATGCATATGCTATGATGAATGCAAATGGTTTTGATTTATATGTGATATGCAGATATGAAATGGATGAATGGGGTTTGTGATGTTTGGCTATGGCACCAAGGACTGTTTAGAACTCTGTTATTTTGTTTTTAGGCGATTGCTGTAATGTATGGCTCTTGTATGTATACATGTGGTTTTCTCTTTTTGTATTTTTTGATGGTATTGTAAGGATGAAAAGCGGCGCAGTTGGTTTAGAAATGTAGCTAAGGTTTTCTGAGACTCAGACGGTTTTAACTCACTAGCCAAGACTGTACTTTGTCTTACAAGACTTTTGAACAAGGTATGAGTCGGACTTGTTTTTAACCAAGCTATTTCACATCCCTCGTGTGTGCAATTGAGTTCGTTATTGTGGTATTTATCAGGATACCGCCAGTGCTAGATGGGCTTTCAACCGAACCTGTACTGAGGATCACCTAATTAGCTCCACTAACTCCTTTGTTGTATTCAGTTAGATTAATCTGCGATGCTATCCAGGATACCATAAGCTAGCTCGTCCACATGCAAACATTGATCTGTACGCAAGTTAATGTGACAGATATATCGTCATGCGAGAGGTTTACCGCCAGTTATCGATAGGCTATCAACCAAACCGATACTGAGGCTTGCCTTATGACCTTTTAGAATGCTAAGAGTTCCAGGGATTCAAGTTCGACTCCCTTCTTTTCTTCAATTGTATTGGGATACTTGCTCGTTTGTAGTGATAAGATCACTGTTTATTTTGATTTGTTTTTTTTCTTTTGAGCAAGGGATTGGGGGTATGGAGTGATGAAAATCACTATCTTTTGTGCCGTTTGATGTGCGCACTTTATGATGTCAAATATTTGATTTTTGACGTTTTGCAAATTTTTGATGTTTTGCAACTATTGAGAACTAGGGATTCTTAGGGAATTGGGTAGGGAGGATGCTTGTCCTTTTGCCAACTCTCAGCATTCTTTGGGTCATTCGCACAGGGGGATGAGCAAGATAACCGTTTCGCTTATGGTGAACCGGATTACTACGCAGGTTTCATCTTTCGTTCACACAACTCAGGAATTGTTTTATGTGTTTTAATTTGTGTTGGGATGTTACGTAACAAGGTGTATTTCAAGTATGACTCTACCTTCATAAAATCTGTCTGACTTGATACATTACATGGCTAAAGAGCAAAATGATGACTGAATCATGAAAGCTTTTGATACATTAAAAGACCACTGACTGTAGTGTGGTAAAAAGCAATGCATGGTGTTTTTGTTGTTTTTGTAAAATGGAACAGTGTGGAACAAGATGGTCTATCAGAGCAATTACAGCCTATGGTGCCTTTGACCTATATGACCACAAATATGCAATGTATGGATGCAATGCTAATGCAGCTACATATTTTTGTATTTTTGATGGATTGATTTTTGTGAATATGAATATGAGGTGTGAGAAGAGATCTCGATTGATGAATTTGATTATGCCTAGAAATGAGATGCAAATTTTTGTTGTTTTTGATTGTTTTTTATTTTTGACCAAGTGGTTGTGGACATCATTGGAGCCTTTTGGTGACCAAGTGATTGCGATAATCCTTGGAGCTTTTTAGGTTTTGACCAAGAAATTGTGAAAATCCTTGGAGCTTTTTGGGTGACCAAGAATTTGTGATAATCCTTGGAGCTTTTTGGGTGACCAAGAGATTGCGATAATCCTTGGAGCTTTTTAGGTTTTGACCAAGAGATTGCGATAATCCTTGGAGCTTTTTGGGTGACCAAGTGATTGCGATAATCCTTGGAGCTTTTTGGGTGACCAAGAGATTGCGATAATCCTTGGAGCTTTTTGTGTGACCAAGAGATTGCGATAATTCTTGGAGCTTTTTGGGTGACCAAGAGATTGCGATAATCCTTGGAGCTTTTTGGGTGACCAAGAGATTGCGATAATCCTTGGAGCTTTTGGGATGACCAAGTGATTGCAATAATCCTTGGAGCTTTTTGGGTGACCAAGAGATTGCGATAATCCTTGGAGCTTTTTGGGTGACCAAGAGATTATGATAATCCTTGGAGCTTTTGGGATGACCAAGTGATTGCGATAATCCTTGGAGATTTTTGGGTGACCAAGTGATTGCGATAATCCTTGGAGCTTTTTGGGTGACCAAGAGATTGCGATAATCTTTGGAGCTTTTTGGATTTTTGACCAAGTGATTGCGATAATCCTTGGAGCTTTTTGGGTTTGACCAAGTGATTGCGATAATCCTTGGAGCTTTTTGGTTGACCAAGTGATTGCGATAATCCTTGGAGCTTTTTGGAGTGACCAAGTGATTGCGATAATCCTTGGAGCTTTTTGGGGTGATCAAGTGATTGCGATAATCCTTGGAGATTTTTGGGGTGACCAAGTGATTGCGATAATCCTTGGAGCTTTTTGGGGTGACCAAGTGATTGCGATAATCCTTGGAGCTTTTTTTGGGGGTGACCAAGGGATTACGATAATCCTTGGAGCTTTTTGGTTTGACCAAGTGATTGCGATAATCCTTGGAGCTTTTTTGGTTTGGACTATGGCTCTTCAGGGGATAGAGGTACCCCCAGCTTGATGGTCTTTGCACTTCGGATCCGGCTCTAGAGGTATGGGCATGAATGGATCGGCCCTATGCACGGAGATGAGGACAGGGTCCGCCCGCGGCACTGATGTTGCTATGATGTCTCTTGGTGGAAGTTGCTCTTTGTGTGCCCAACGTGGCGGATGTAATGCTTGGTCCCACTATGGTGAGTTAACGTGCCACTCATGCCCTAGTATTATGTTTATCTATTGACATGCTTCCTCAAATTTTATGGGATGTCGATGTTGTCTTATGTGATTGCTATGGGCTATGTCTGTTTCATCCTCACCTTCGGACAATGTGTATAGCTCATCAAAATCTAGAGATTCTGAGACATGGAGGACTGCATCATCAAGTAGCCCTACGGTTAAAGGTTGATCCTCTTCGAAAGGAGCCTTATGTAAGTTGGGCCTTGGGAGCTCCAAAATCTTGGTCTCTACCGACTCTAAGTGCTCTAGAATTTTGCATGTATCGGGGCATTTGAGCCCCTCCTCTTTGGTTGGTTCTTGTTGAGGAACTTGGGGCTTATGGAGGGGTGGCCAGATGGCACCCCCCATGCCTTGGTGGGGCTTTTCATCTCGCTCTTCTTCTTGCTCTGATTTCTTAGAGGCTTCTTGATGAATTTCTAAGGGTGGCTCATAGACCTGAGTGGGTTCCTGAGGAAGGCACCCATCATTGGTTATAGGAGCGGTCTCCTGCTCATGTCTAGGAGGCATCGGGGGTGGTGCTTCAGGAATCAGGGGAGTAGCCTCCCACTCCTATCTAGGAGGTGTTGGGGGTAGCGTTTGATGGGGTCGCGATGACCTGTCTTGCCCCCATGGGTTGTGCCACTCAAAATATTTTGTCTTATGCGTGTGAGGGGTTGGAGTCTTCTCAGGTAGTTTATAGCGCAACTCATCCGCTTCACGTTGCATGCGCTCTCTATCCAAGCGGTGTCGATACTCTATCTCCTGATGACTTTGTTTAAGCCGCATGATTTGGGCTTGACAGGCGGTATATCTGGCGACAACCGGGTCAATTTGGTCTACCCTATTTTGCTCAGGAGGTTCGAATGTTTCTCCTATGTGTTTGCCTCGATTTTGATGATCTAAAATTTCAATGGGTCGCTTTCCTCTATCGAGGTAGGCGGCATGTACTTGAGGCTCTGGTCTTGATGGATGACTATTATATCTAGCAGGCGCAGAAACACAAGGCTCCTGCACTGTTTGTTGTCCTCGAGGAATGCGATGGCTTTCCTCGTGCTCCCTTTCATGTTGGCTCTCCTGCATAGTGTGTTGGAACAACTCATCCTTCTGGCGCTGAAGGTGCTCTTTGTTAATATAGTATAGTTCCTCTAAATGTAGTCGCTCTAGTCGCTCTAGCTCAAGCTGCGTGAATTGCATTTGGCGTGCGACGTGCTTTTCAGATTCTAAGATGGTTGGTCTTGTCGCCTCATGTCTAGAAGGCCTAGATGCCTCTCTGACATATAGACCTCGGTCATAGTGATCCAAGATCTCTATAGGACACATCCCTCTGTTGGGGGTAGCAGCATTCCCTCGGGGCTTTGGCCTCAGTGAGTGGTCCTGATAGATAGCAGGTGTGAAGGCGTATTGCTCTCGCACTGTATATTGCTTTCGAGGGAGGTAGAGGTCTTCCTCGTGCTCTCTTTCATAAGTGAAAAAGGGATGGACGGAGCTATCTCGCCCTGCCCGAAGAGCCTTGTGCTCTAGATTTTTCTTTGTAGTCCTGACAACTAAAGGGGGTGAAGGAGGGATAATGTAATCATGTGGTTCCTCCCGTCGAACCCTATGTTGACCTAGCACTTCATCGCGCGATGACCGCTCATAGCGAGCATCTAAGGGAGCTCTCCTATGACTGTACCCTTCATGGAAGGGTGTGTGCTGAGTGCTATGCCGAACAAGAGTGCTCCTTGAAGAGGTGTCCTTATAGTCCCTTTCCTTTAAGGTGTGGAGGGAACTGCCTTGTGTGTTAGGTCGCCAAGGTGGTATGACCAAATCATTAGGACTGTAACGAAGGTGACTCATGCCTCCTTGGATATTCTTCGTAGCATCTGCCCGTGAGTGGGCTTGACTACGGGTGAACACCATTGCGATGTCTCTCTAAAAACCCTAAAAGTTGAAATGAGTCATATGGGGCCCAAAATTGGTGTGTGCATCCCTCTTATAGTAGATAAGACAAAAATGAAGTTTCAAGTCCTAGATCTGAATACATTAGGAGATATTGACATCCGAACAGCTCAAAAAGTGTAAAAAAATGCGTGCCCAATTTTAAAACCTAATTTTGGGGCACTAGATGATGGAATTTGGCCCCGAAAACTGACTTTTCTGGGCAAATAGAATTCTAGGGAATTGTATTTGTTTAAAATTATCCCAACTAACTCCCTGTAAAATTTCGTGTCAATCGGAGCTACGGTTGAGAAGTTATGGCCCCGACAAGATGCACTAAAATTTAGGAAAAAATATAAGATTTCCCATATTTTGTTGGATGCTCCTACATCACTTATGGGCACATTTGGGGTGATTTTGGGTTGACCAAAGGGTTCATGGACACCTTTGGGGCATTTTGGAGTGACCAAGCGATTGCGGGAATCCTTGGAGCTTTTTGGAACAAGTGACAAAATGCGTAAATTTTTATCTTTTTGTTTATGATTTTTTTTTTTGTTACACTAAGCAGAAATGAACACACACATGCGCAAACCGTGATTATCTCTTTTAAGGGTTTAAATAGTGTGTCCTAAACTGGTTTAGTGCATTTTGATGTTTTGTTTTGTTTTTGTAGGTTTTGAAGAACGTTTAAATGCATTATGACGGCTCATATAACTCCCAAAATGGTAGCCCCTTCAATATACCAACCAGGCCGATATACCAACCTCTCTATATACCCGCCCTTACGAGAGGGAGACTATAGGTACGTGAGAGCAGAAGGTACGTGGTACGTAGGCGGTACGAAAGGGGGATTGTCCTGTTAATGGCACCTACCATAGAAGACTTATCCTCGCGCGCATGGGAATCACCCCAGCGACACTCGGTCAACTTTCGTCAGGATTTATGCCTAACAACAGTTGAAAATCGGGAAATGGATGCAAAGCTAAGCCAAGGTGGTGATGAACCCACCGTTGGTCTTGCTCAAGGGCTGGGGTCTTACGACCAGCTCCTTGGTTTAAAATTATTGCGTGAAGTGTGTGGGATTCATTTTATTTAACGAAAATGAAACAAGCATAAATGACTTTCCCTATGCAATGCAGGATTAAATGAAAACAATTAAAGAAACAAAAATAGAAACAAAAAATTTAACAGAGATTATGAAAATCCCTACCTCTTCTCTGCCTGGACCGGTTGCTTCTGACTTTCTGCTCTGAAAAGTTGCAGACAAAAATTCATCCCTCAATGAGATGAATTACAGAACAGAATTCGTCCCTCCCAGAGATGAATTTGAATTTGTCTCAGGGTCAGACGAATTTCAGTAAAGCAATCGCCACAGCCAAAGACGAATAATAGTCAAAAACCAAAAAGGTACCTGTCAAACACAAAACATAGAAATTTGATCAATTTTTGTGATCTTAAAAACCAGGGAACATGGTCCCACCGTGATCGCCACTGAAAGCACGAGATTTCGGGTGAAGGAAACACTAATTGCGATGCATTCAAAATCAAATACGCTTAAGTCCTAGAAATGTAAATTGCATGAAACGAAAGAAACGCATTGGAAGAGACACAAGCAAATGGAGAAAACACAGCCCTTTCATTAAACTTTCTTGATCTCTGTTACAAATATGCCTCCTCCCTTTTCAGGGGCTAGGAGCGTTAAAAGAATTTGACTACAATCGAGACTTAAGGTTCCTCTTTCCGCATGCCCACACTTGAAATGGACGGGCCAAGATGATGCCGCCGCTAATGTCGATGAGTCTTTGACCTCTACTGCTCCTCCAGAGGGCCACTGCCATTGAAACAGTTGGCCAATCTGCCTTCAATTGGAATTCGTCCTTGGGCAGGATGAATTCTGACTGCTATTCGTCCCTGGGTGGGACGAATTCTGCTGTGTTGGAAAAGCCGACCTGCTGCTGCTCCAATGTTGAATCTCGAGACCTACAAAATGCCTAAAAATAGGGGGGTTATGTAATTGGGGCCATTTTGGGATGACCCAAATGGTCGGATTCTCCCAATTTGGCCTCTATCCTCGGGAATTCGATATCGCCACCTACAAGTTAGTGAAACAACAAAGCGACACAAAGCATGATGAAATCTGATCAGAATGTTATGAAATTGAAGCTATGAGTTAACCAAACAGAATAACATGATATGCACCCTGAAACAATAATCTAGAATGCTTTTGAAACAAAACTTGGAAAGTGCGGGGGTGCCCAAGTGGGCCTCCCACCGGTGGCACTTGATCTTGGCGCCAATCCACTAGGGATGGGCCCAAAACCTCTTAGGATTGGGATGTCTGCAAATTGGTTGATTCAGGTGTCCATATGTTGGATTTGGGTCAGATTCAAGCTTCCAAAAGCCACCCAACAACCTCCCTTGCAAAAGATATTGGTGGATGTGAGAAGGTGAATCAAAGGGGATGCAAGTGGGTGTTCAACTCGCAGCACTTCGTTGCTTGAAATATCCTTCAATCTATCCTTTTGGGTGAGAAAAGTCCCACCTTTTATAGACCCATGGGGTCTCTTTTGAGAGGGAAGCACAAATGCCATGTGTTGGTCATAGGTGCCATGTGGCAGTCATGTCTTCCCATGAGGGAGGGGAGTCCTCCATTGACTTGGGCTCTCATAACTGCCCTTGTGATAGTCCTCTAATGGCCTATCTATCCACCCACACACGTGTGCGAGGCAGGAGTCATCAACTGACTGTCCTGGGCTGCCACTTGGCACCATTCTTCTTTTTGCCCATTAAACTTGGAATTCATCCCTGGGTGAGACGATTTCAGAATTCGTCCCTGGGTGAGACGAATTCCAGTTAGTATTCGTCCCCGGGTGAGACGAATATCGAGCAAAGTGTCTAAATGTGCCAAATTGCTTCTCGACCTTACAAAATTGCTATGAAAGTGGTTAGGACCACTGTTTGACCTCTGAGGGTTGCCCTGGGGGCTGTGTTTGTCAAAGCGATCAGTGTTTGCAGTCACATAATCGGATTGGTGCTGTTTTTGTGTCTACAACAAGAATCCTGATTTTCAACTAAGGCTTTAAATATTTTAAAGTGAGATAACGTATCACTTTTATATTTGAGGAAGTAGACCCAGGACCTCATAGAGAAATCATCAATAAAGGTAAGAGCATACTTTTCTCCTTTAAAGGATGTTTTAGGAAAGGTCATTAAGTCACTATAGATTAATTCTAGAGGAGATGAGGTTTTTAGAGAACTACTCGGGTGGAAAGGATCGTGATGCTGCTTTTTGAGAGCACACCTAGGACAAACCCCATCAGAAGAAGATACTTGGGGTAGTCCTCTAACCATATTATGGGTACACAAATATTTTAGGTAGTTATAATTAATATGACCAAACCTTTCATGCCATTTTTGACTTTTAAGATTACTATGAGCCACAAAATAGGAGGCTCCTTCTGAATTTTGAAAGCCTTCAAAGTAAAAAATATGAGACTTATGATCAATACTCCCTTTTGCTATAAGAGAATGAGGGAATTAAAAATCTCTTATCTCAACTCCTGTTGGGGAGAAGAGAACAATTTTCTCATTTCCAGAAGTACAAATTTTATAAATGGATAGGAGATTAGTGACAATGTCTAGGACATAGAGAACATTGTTTATAGAGCCACCATCAATGGTTATATCCCCTTTCCCTTTGACAAGAATTAAGGAGGAGTCCCCTACTTCTATGTTGTGAGTAGAGCTAGAGGAGACAGAAGAGAAAGACTTATCTGAAGCAAACATGTGATGAGTTGCTCCAGAATCTAGGACCCAATATTTAGAGGAATATTTGGAGGTTTTTCCTTGAACATCAAGGGCTTTTCTTATTTGCTTATTATTTTCCATCTTTTGATCCTTTACATATGCCTCTAGTTGCTGTAATATTTTCTAGCATTTGTTAGCAGAGTGACTATTATTTTTACAGTGAGTACAGGTAATGGGAGTCTTTTCCTTCTTTTTAATTTTTTCTTTAGAGGAAGTGGAGGCTACTAAGGCTTTTGAAGCAATGTTTTTATATCTAGCAAGTTTGGTTTATTCCCTAGTGAATCTATCACAAAAGAGGGCATTTTAAAGGTTACACCAAGAGCATCTTTAGTAGATATGAAGGTGGTTGCAAATATTTGAAAAACACCATTTAGTTTAAAAAGGATTAGATAAATGCATTCTTATTCTAACTTAGTCTTCCCACTACCTTTATATTGAGTGAGGATTTCTTTGAACTTAGTGAGGAAATCGATAATACTACTAAAATATTTAGGAGATAGAGAAGTTAGTTGAGCTTCTAGTTGCATTGATCTCATCTGATCTACCTTTCCAAATAGGGTTTTTAATTTCACCTAACTTTCATGAGGAGTTTTGAAATCTGTAATATGAAACCAAAAGCTTTCATGAACATTGGTGCTAATAATACCCATAGTTTTGTGTATTTTTTTTCCTTTATGAACAAATATTTCATATTGTTTATCAAATTCTGGTTGTTCTTCTTCTAATAAATGAATAAGACATTTTTGAGAGATGAGATTTAGAATTTTAGGTTTCCAAGTGTGAAAATTATGACGGGTGAGAGGTTCAATTGAATTCATTTTTGAGGATTTAAAGTTGATTAGAACTTCCCCCCTTTAAAATATTTAAAAATGAATAATGAAGCTTGTTCAATAATAGGTATCCCAAATATACCATGGTTAAAATCTCCAATAATAAATACTTATAATCTTCAATTTGCTTTTCTTCTCTTGGTGACACACACTTCTAAATTTTGACTTGTTTATTTGTTTACTTTCTTTCTTTATTTGCTATAGTAAATTTCTTACTAACAAGATTTATGATCAACCCTTTTAATTTTTCTTTGAGAGAGCTTGCTCAATAATTTTCCTTTTGTCTTTGTGTTCAATAACATTCAAATATTTAATTTTTTTTCTTGGTAAAAAATTTAATAATTTTTTGTACCTTTAGTTTATCTTCAATGCCTCTTCAAATATAAATCACCAACAATTCTTTTCAATTCAGTTTTGAATAATAATGTTCTCTTTCAATATTAATTTTGAGAATCACTTTCATAATTAATAAACTTATTTTAACAATTTGACACTTCATAAAATTTTCAATATAATTCATTTCCTTTGTAATAGAAATATTTATTTCTCCCAAATTCAATATTTAAAAATTTTCTTCCTTCAATAATTCCTTTAAATAATTATTTTTCTTCTTTTATTCAATCTTCAATATAATATTCTTCTTCTCTCATCAATTTATTTTTTAAATAATCAATATCTTCATTCAAATGATTTTTAATTTCACAATAATATATATGCAAAGCATTATATAAAATATGAATATAAGAGTGGAACTATTGATTTATCTCTAGGATCAAATTTGTATAAATAGTAGAGTTGATCATTCAGAGCTGTTAGATTACAACAACTTCATGAAACCTGATGAAGACACAACTTGGAGTTCTCCTAACACATGGAGGAGTGGAAACTCAAGTGTGTATCCTAGTGAACTTAAGAGAATATTCACTTATTCTAACACTCATTTTGTTTTTCCATGGAGTAAAATTTGGTCCTTTTAGAAGTTGTGATTCACAAAGAAAAGTATTTGTATTTTCCATAATAGGTTTAATACTATTTTTTAATATTTAATTTATTTATATTCTTCAATTTCAAATTTTAATTCTTTCATCAATTAATTTTTATTTTTATTCACTTCATAATTCAATTAATTTAAATATTTATTCACTTCATAGTTCAATTCATTTCTCCTTCTTATAACTCCATTCAATTTTCTTCTTCAATTTATCTTTCTTAAAATTTCTATAATTAAAGCTTTTCATTCAATTTTTTTGAACTTTGTCAATTTCAAATTTTAAAATTTCATAAACTTATTATATTTCCCTTTTATTTAGTTTCTCAATTTCAATTTTCTCTCAATTTTAATTTCTTCTTATATCTCCCTTTAATTCAATTCTTCACTTTATTTTACTCTCTCTATTTTACTCAGTAGAACATTACAATAGATGCATTACAATTTTTGACCTATATGCTTGCACTTCTTAGCTTTCTTATCATATCCTATGTATTCTTTCTGATATATCCTCATAAATGTAGTTAACCTTCAAATGCAACATTTACTCGATGTAATTCTAGTGTAGTGTTTACCAAATCTCTTCTCCATATGAGTGCAATGTTCCTCCTTTCGAATGCAGGGTTTTCCAAACATGTCATCCTTCTCTAATGTTTCTTGAAAATATCCTTCTTATGTAGTGATTCTTGAATGACTTATTTTGTATGTAAAATTCCCTTTTGATATTGCACTTACTCCAAGTTTCACCATACTTGTTGCTTCCTCCACTTGTCTTCACTTCTTCATAGTAGATCAATACTCTCTCTACCTTGCTTGTTCACAACGTCTCCTCACCATAACTCAATAGTCCTTTACAATAATGTAATCATATTTCCATTTCTCCTCTTCAATGCAACTCAATAGTCTATTTCCTTCTATCTTCCTCCTAAAATATTGCAATCATCCTTTCATGTAGCTATCTCACTCAACGTGGCTACTTATAAGCACGCACATTCATGGTGGCTATGATACCATTGTTAGCAAATTATCATCTCAAGATAATTTCTCTAAATTTAACAATATTTCTAAACATAATTTCATACAATATATCACTCAAACAATGTACAATAAACTCACTGAAAACTTTATTGAAGATATATTTGTTATAAGCAATACATAAATGCAATACTTCTTCTATACATATTACATAACTTTATCTTCAATATATACATACATAAGACTTCATATTACGTGAGTTTTGACCTTTGCTCTCCTTAAACTCGTTAGAGATCCAAAGGTTGACATTTACATCTTACATAATAAATCTCATATATTACATAAAGACAAAGATTATTATAATTACTCATAACTCTCTACTTCTAAACTTGACACTTCACTCATATAATTGTACACTTATTTACAAGTACTCACATTTAAAAACTTAATAATAACTATAAATATAAAACACATCTTAATCTAAATATTTAAAAAACTTTAAAATAATATAATACCTCCAACAAATCTACTATTTATGTTTATCTTATATTTTAAAGTCACTGCGTCTAACATGATATTGATATTACATGTGTTAGACGCTTCACTAAACAGAATGTTCCTGTGAATTTTATGCAAAATTCATTCATACATTATTAGTTGATAGTGGTATACACTATCCAATACATAAAGTAACATGGTGTGTATTTTATAATAGTTTTAAAACCATGGGCGGAGGTAATAGATTGGTTAGGCGTGGAACATATAATTATAATAATAACTTTTCAAATTCAAATGAATAATAAAAATTTATATATATTATAAAAAACAAAAATAAAAGTCATAAAAACAAAAAGTAGTGCATAAAATTACAAATAACTAGCCGTAAGTGGTATACTCTAAATCCAATAGATAACGTGACGTGCGTTTGTTATTAGTCTTAACACCACGAAAATTTACAAATTATTAGTTCGTAGTGGGCTACCCGAGTACATAAAGTACGTGACTTGTTTTTTCTAAATCGAGTACATAACGTGACGTGCCGTTTGTTATTAGTCTTAAAACCACCAAAAGTAGTCACGCTCAACTGTCTAAAGCAGCCGGAAAAAATAATAGAGAGAGATTTATATAAAGCTTTACTACGTTTCACAAATTATTCGTAGCAGATGTGTGCAAATCCCAAACAGTTAGTTGGAGGATAGGTATATGTAGGAAACTAATAAGTTGTGCATACGGAGTTTTTAAAGATACTACAGAGATAAGAGCCACTGAAGAACACACTCTTATCGGAACACATGTATGTCAACTTCTATTGCTGCCGGAAGAATTATAGAAGGGGCCCCCCCCGGGGGGGGGGGGGGGGGCCCCCGGGGGGGGGGAGAGGGCGCAAGTGATTTATTCCATATATTCGTTGGGCAGAATGGAGAAGGTGTGGGGCGAAGACTGCCGGGAATTCAAGCCAGAACGGTGGCTAAAGGACGAGAGGTTTGTGAAGGAGTCCGATTTTAAGTATCCAGTGTTCAACGCAGGACCCCGAAGTTGTACTGGAAGAGAACTTGCTTACTGGCAGATGAAGTTGGTTGCGGCTTCCGTTATCATTCGTTACCACGTACAAAAAGTTGATAAACGTCCTGTGGTTCTCAAATATAGAATGTCACTCTCGATGAAAAATGGTCTGCCAGTGACGATTCGGCCGAGAGTTGAAGGATATCACAAAGCCACTGCAGAATTGTGACGGAAAAAAAACTTGAATAATGCGCCTTCCCCCGAATAGAGCCCTCCCCAGTAGCTCTCGATATGTAGCTTATATAGAATAGTGACCGTGTCGGAAAATAAACTTGAATAATGCGCCTTCCCGCGAATAGAGCCCTCCCCAGTAGCTCTGGATATATAGCTTATATAGAATTCGATATATTGTTAATATGCCGTATATGCATCTCTAGAAAGGCCAAGGTTTCCGTTGTTCTTTCTTCAAGTTCAGTGGTATGTTTATTATATTTTAAAATAAAATAAAATTTGAGGATTTTATTATTTTAGGTTTAATATTATCGAAGCAGTATGTCTGACAGAACTTCCAAATTTATTCTCTAAAGTATTTTATAATATATATATATATATATTTAAATATTTTTTATACATATTTGTAGAAGGATTGAATTTAGTTCTCATCACCACCATTCTCGGAGCTGAAATATAAAAATGACAGCATTTACAACAATGTATTTATTTTTAACCATTTGTTTATGCAAATTTAAAGGTTGAAATTAAATGTATACAAAATTTATATTTTTATCAAGTGATTTTTAAGGTAGAGGAGACTAGTGAAATATTAAGACAATGTGCCAGATGAAATATAAAAATGACAGCATTTACAACAATGTATTTATTTTTAACCATTTGTTTATGCAAATTTAAAGGTTGAAATTAAATGTATACAAGATTTATATTTTTGTCAAGTGATTTTTAAGGTAGAGGAGACTAGTGAAATATTAAGACAATGCAGGATGGCACAAATTTTAATCTCCTACAATGAATTTTTACATAAATTAAAGATATTTGAAATATTTTTCAATAATATTTGGAGTATTAAAACAATCTTAATTTAGTTATTATAAAATTTTAATTTATTTTATTCTTTTTGAATTATATGTATTGTATGTTATATTTATATATATTTAGAAATAAAAAAATGATATATCTATATATATATATATATAGATTTATTGGATTTATAAAAATTAATTCTAATGGACATATTCATTTAAAAAAATTGATATTAAGATGCATTTCAAAAGAATTTGCTAAAATTCTTCTTGCTTCAACTAAATTATATAGAAAAAAATTATATTGTTAATATTAAGAGAAAAGAGGGTTTTGAAAGGGACCCCTCAACCTTGTACAACAAAACGAAACACCAAAAACACAAAGTAGAAACCAAACACATAGAAAAAAGGAGAGGGACCCAACAATACCAAAATACCCTGAGATGACCAATTAGTGAACCGAGGTGGTTCTACATCAAAGAGTTAAACTCAGAAATGATACCTCTAGATATTTGGGCCACCTCCTCAGCATTGTCCAACACCATTTTCATTGAACTCCAAACAACACGTTGTTTAATCTCCATAAGGCAAAAACTATGGAGCAGGGCACTCTTCCTAACAATAAATTTACCCTAAGAATACATGTCATCAATAGAACTATCTTTAGCCAATGGACTAGGGAGGACTTCCACCACATCGTCCATGTCAACCATCTTGGATATGGGGGAATCCTACATGAACTTGCACTTCTTATCACTCAACCGAACTGACTTGCAAACCCCACCTATTTTCTTACAATCATCCACAGAGGGGTTGACATCAATCGAAAAAGAGGTAGGAGGAACCAATGGGGTATCCTCACCATTAATAGATACTTTTTTTGTCATAGTACCCCACACACCCTTAACAGAATCAAAGCCTTTTACCTTCATTTTCTCTAACCCTAAACCCAAGGAGGAAGAGCACACCATCTCAGCGCCAGAAATAGAACCATCATCCATATTCGACAAAGGATCACTAGATACTAAAATCAAAAGAGAATTTAGAGAGTTTAAAATATCTTCAATAGCCACCCCCTTTTCCAGCATTGCACGCTCGTACAAAATAAGCACCAGACCCTAAGGCAAAGGAACCTTACCTCTACCATTTTGCATGGCTAACATAGAACTATGGAGTGAGTTGAATAAGAACAACAAAATATTCATCCACCTATACCTACGAAGGTGATTAAGGAACATAGCATGAAAACTTCACACAATTTTATACGAAGAATCCACAGTAAGAAAATCCATGATAACCTTGATAACCTTATTTCAAGAAGCGGGCAATACTTTTAAGTTAAACCAATTATGAATACGAGGTGAGAATTCATCCTCATCCATAAAGTATCAAATTTCTTGAAGTAGCAAATACCGCTCCTTGTTGTGCATAGCACCATCTAGAACCAACCCAATAGTATGACTAACCAACTCAGTAATAACTTAAAACGACCAAGACCCCACTCAAACCCAACCCTCCCTCCAGGTATTCACCTGTAGACACCAAAATAGCACCAATATGATTATGTGACTGTAAACACTGATCGCTTTGACACACACAACCCCTAGGGCAGCCCTCAGAGGTTAAACAGTGGTCCTAACCACTTTCATAGCAATTTTGTAAGGTCAAGAAGCAATTTGGCACATTCAGGCACTTTGTCCAGTATTCGTCTCACCTAGGGACGAATACTAACTAGGATTCATATCACCCAGGGATGAATTCTGAAATCGTCCCTGGTCAGGACGAATTCCAGGTTTAACGGGAAAAAAGAAAAATGCCACCAAGTGGCAGCCAAGGACAATCAATTATTGCCTCCTATCGTGCATGCGCATGTAGGTGGGTAGGTTGGCAGTTAGAAGGCTATCACAAGGGCAGTCATGATAGCCCAAGTCAGGGAGGAGTCTCCTCCCTCTTGGGAAGGCATGGCCGCCACATGGCATCCCTTCATGCCCCTCCAAAGAGATCCCATGGGTCTATAAAATGGTGGACTTTCCCACCCAAATAAGGGAGATTGGAGGCATTTTAAAGCAACAAAGTGCTACCCAATTGAACACCCATTTGCATCCTTTTTTATTCACCTTCTCACATCCATTAATCTCTTTCACAAGGGAGGTTATTGGGTGGCTTTTGAAAGCGTGGATCCGAACCCAAACCCAACATTTGACCACATTGAATCCACCAATTTGTCGACACCCCAATCCAAGAGATTTTGAGCCCATCCCTAGTGGATTGGCATCGAAATCAAGTGCCAATGGTGGGAGGCCCACTTGGGCACCCTGCATTTTCTAAGTTTTATTCTAAAGTATTCTAGATTATTTGTTCATTTTGCATTATATGTTATGTTGTCTAGTTAACTCATAGCTTCAACTCTATAACGTTTTGATCAGATTTTATCATGCTTTTTGTCGCTTTGTTGTCCCACTAACTTGTAGGTAGCGACATCGAATTCTCGAGGATAGAGGCCAAATTGGGAGAATCCGACCATCTAGGTCATCCCAAAATGGCCCCAATTACTTAACCCCCTTATCTATAGGTGTTTTGGAGACCTCGAGGTTTGACATTGGAGCGGCATCACTTCGGCTTTCCTAACACAGTCGAATTCATCTCACCCAGGGACGAATAACAGTAGAATTCATCCTGCCAAGAGACGAATTCCAAGTGAAAGTATATTGGCCAACTATTTCAATGGTAGTGGCCCTCTGGTAATGTCTTTTGACCTTTGTCAGATTTGTAGGTCATTTATATTCATTTTATTCACTATTTTCGACAATCTTAGGCATACATATTTCACTAATTTCAAGGAATAAATGTTTCACATTTGTAGCAGGTGCTACTAATGCCTTTCTTGTTTCTTTGAATGTAGGAGGAGTAGCAAGAACCAAGGACTCATCAACATCAGCGGTAGCTACACTTTGGCCCGCCCATTTCAAATGTGGGCATGCGAAAGGAGTATTGATCACGATTGTAACCAAAAACATGCTAACACTCCTAGCCCCTAAAAGGGGAGGAGATGGATTGTAACTGAGTTTGGAATTAATATGAAAGGGCTGTGCTCCTGCTTTCTATTTATATTTTGTCTTGATTTGATTACGTTTGTCCTATTTCATGCATCGAGTTAGTTATTGTTTATATTGCATCTTAATATTATTTTTCTTCCGAAATCTCATGCTTTCATCACCATCCAGTTAGAAAGAATGGAATTGTGTTCATAGAACTTTTGGATATAATCCAATAGATCCCCCACCCTCAGGATGGACAAAACCTCCTCATCAGCCACTAGAGACACATGTTCCACTATAGACTAGGAAGAATAGACTTACGTTTACCAGCATTGGATTTCTCCATATTCATAAAAAACCTATAGCATCAAGGGGGAATAAGAATAACAGACCACCCAAAGGACATAGGGGAAAATTCATAGATACACTCTAAAGAATACACCAAGCACAACCAAAGTTTAAAACATCAATGAAACTCACACTTTTCTATGGAAAGGGCTTCCCAAGATGAAATAACCAAGAGTGAATGGATAAATGCCAATTTCCAAGGAAATTTAAAATTCCAACCTTAGGGCCCTTCTAAAAACTAGAGCATAATAGAAGCCACCATAATCCATACTCGATATGAGGTGACACCACAAGTACACAAATATAAGGATTTGATAGATGACAAATACTCTACAGAATCCACCAATATACAAATTATCTAAGGAATGACACCTTAAGGACATAACAAGGTCAACAAGTAAACCAAGATCTACCCAATAAAGGTACAGTCAAAGAGAGACATCAGGTAAAGTAAAACATCCAACGGATCGAACAAGAACTTTAGGACATTTCCAAACATAGGGGGCACCAAACCATAAGAGAATGAGAGAGGAATTTGAAAAGGTGTCTTAGCCACAATACCACACAAAGAGAAGAAAATTGCCCTTTTACAACAAATGTTACTTTCGGTACCTAACAGGTCCAGCACAAGTATTTCCACCACCCACCACCATTTAATGCACATCTAACTGGTCTTGATTGATAATATTGAGAGGAAAATCCCTATACCAAGTTGTGTATCTTTGAATATTTACTCCCACATTCACCATAAATTCTGCAACCACATTTCCTTCTTTTTATATGTGCCTAATTTGAAATTCCTCAAGGGTGTGACACAAACCAATAGTCTCATCAATAGCATTGGCCACCTTCCAGATGACATGACAAGTACCATTCAACATTTTGACAACATTTTGTGAATCACCTTCAATAACAACTCTTTTAAATTCAAACTCTTTTAGAAGAGAAACTCCTACAAAGGCTGCCCTCGCTTCGGCCACCTGGGAAGAGCATAGACCAATCGGTTCCACATAGGCAAGCAACAAATTCCTACCATAGTCTTGAATGGCACCCCCTGCACCGGCCAAACCAGAATTACCTTTAGATGCCCCATCAAAATTTAACTTGACCCAACCCTTGGGATGGGGCACTCAACTAACCGAACATCTAATATTAGGAACAGGAGGTGGTTGGCCCATGTGTCCAAAATCTAAACTCTGTTCAATAATAATTTCACTAGGAGAGGAAGCCTAAGGTAAGTCCATAATCACATAAGCAATATCCACATTCTCCACCATCTTGCCCACTATACGATTACTCAAGAGTTGAGAAGATAAAACTTTATTCCTAAACACCATAGAATTCCTCATTTTCTAGAATTCCCACATAACATAAGGGAGCAAAAAATGCCAAAAGCATTTAAGACTAGGAGATAAAAAAGGAGGAACCCACTGAAGAATGTAGTCAAGAACAGAATTTGGGAATACCCAAAACACCCCCAAGCACCCAAGAATAGATACTAAAATATTCTTAAACATGTCACAATTTAGAATCAAATGTGATGTCGATTCCCAGGAAGACTCACAAAGATAGCACTTGTTAACCAAAAACCAACCATGCTTGTGGAGGTTCTTAATCATGAGAATCTTGTTTTGAACAACCAAGAAGTAAAACATATTCACTCTCAGAGTAAGGTGCTTGAGCCAAATCACATGATAAGGGAATAAATCCTCCTCTTCACTAATGCAATTGTAGTAGACTTCACAGAGAAGAGACCCTAAATTTCCTTCTTCCATATAAGACGGTCCTCCACATTAACTTATCATAAAACACAGATATGAAGATCCTCCTTAATAATATCCCATAAATGAAGATCTCTATAATTTCTTACTCATCTTGGAGGATTCGTCCAAACGACTCTATTATCCCGAACCTCAGTAAAATCTAAAACCTTTTCCATACCAACTACCCTAGAACTATAAATAAGCTCCCTGAATTGACTATCTTTGTTCAACGACCAATTTATTAGCCAAACGCCATCCCATAAATTAACCAATATATCATTCTCGATAATCCATCTGCAATTTTGTTTGATAAAATCCCTTGATTTCACCAGGCCATTCCAAAATGCCAAGCCTCCAAAAGGTAAATAGTCAAAGATAAAGGGATAAAGAATGTACTTCACTTTCAAGATACTACACCAAGACTTACTAATATTGGAGGTGATCTTCCAACCAAGTTTAGCAAATAGATCCTTATTCATGCTACTGACACTCTTCAAGTTCAGTCCCCCAACAATATTCCTCCTATAGATATTCTCCATGGAGACAAGGTGAAACCTACCTTTTAGTTCTTGACCAGCCCACAAAAAGGCTTTACATATACTATCAAGCTTAGAAGCCACTTTCCCAGCCACATGGAACAGATACATGAAATATATTGGGATACTCTGCAATGTACTTTGAACCAAAACCACCTTACCAACATGACTTAGTAGAGCCTATTTCCAATTCGAAAGCTTTTGTTGAATTCTCTCCATCATAGGGGACCACATCTTAGTTTTCACCCTCCCTATAAAGAGAGGTAACCCAAGGTACAAGGAAGTACGAGAGAAAATACGACAATGCAAGACATCAACAATGCTTCTTTGTTGCACCTCTAGAGTGTTTATGAAGAACATATTGCCCTTAATATAACTAATTTGCTGACCTGTTGCCTTTTTATAGTAGTCCAAAATAGACTTCATCTCCCATGTAGTATCCACCATCATCACATAGGAGAGGACAGTATCATATACAAACTGCTGGTGAGATATTAGGTTGGAAGGAACCACTAGCCGCATAACCAAAATATTTTGATGTCTAAATATTGATCTACCCAAATCCTCTGCCATAATAATAAATAAAAAAGGGGACAAAAGATCCCCCTATCTCAGCCCATGATAAGAACAAAATAAATCAGTCGAAGATCCATTTACAAGAACCGAAAACCAGGTGGTCGAAAAGCAAGCCTACACCAGGCTGGTACAATATTCACAAAAGCTAAACTTTCTTAAAATTCTAACCATAGTCTTTATTAATGTCCAGCTTCAGGAAAAAACCTGCCCACCCCCTCTTATACACCGAGTGCATCAATTTATGAATCACTTTAGCACTATCAAGAATTTGTCTACCCAAAACAAAGGCCCTTTGTGCATCATCAATAATCATCAGAAGGAGATGTTTGATTCTATTAGAAATAGAATTAGATAGTATCTTGTAAATAGTGTTACAAAGACTAATCGATCTGAAGCCATTAAAGGAAGAGGCCGAGTCTTTTTAAGGAATGAGAGCTAAGATATTTGCATTCACCACTTTTGAAATAAATAAAGAGTGTTGAACATCTCTCATAGCATCGTAAACATAGACCCCACAAATATTCCAATACTTCTAAAAAAATACTAGGGGGAAATCGTCAGGTCCTGGTGCCTTAAGAGGACCCATTCTCTTGATAACTTCAAGAATTTCTTCATCAAAAAATGGGGTCATTAGCCACCTATTCCATTCATTGAAAACTAATGGAGGAATAGAATCCATCATTGCATCTTCAACAAAGAGGTCACGACCAGGCACCGATCAAAGTAAGTTACTAAATAAGGTGATTGCTTCCTCACGATCTTCCAAAACTCCTGAGGCAACACCACCATTGCTCTTCACTATATCACTAATTTTATTACGCCCTCTCCTTCTCATAGTATAAGCATGAAAAAATTGGGAGTTACGATCCCCTTCTTTAAGCCACAAATCCCTTAATTTTTGTTTCCATAACAATTCCTCTTGTTCTTGTTTGTTGTGATAATCCACAAATAAAAATTGTTCCTCTTTTACCAAATATTCATAAACCCCTTAGACTCCATAGCATCCTGAATCACTTGAAACTAATCTTTTAGTCTTTCCTTATCTCAGAATACATTCTCAAATGAAAATTTGATCCACATTTTGAGGTAATTTCTAAGCCTCCTAATTTTATTAGTTAACCGAAGCATACCAAAATTCTCGATCTATTCCTACCATAAATATTTCAACCGATATTCAATGTTAGGATGAAAACACCACATGACTTCAAACTAAAATGGATAGGGTAGGAATGACATGCCATTAGGAACTTTTAACTAGATGGGATTATGGTCAGAGCCAATCTTGGGTAAAGTAGTCAAAGAAGCATCTCCAAACAGATTCATCCTATGGAAAGAAACAAATATTTTGTATTAAACTTTCACCTTAGTGCCTATTACACCAAGTAAATTTAATCACTTTAAGATCCAAATCTCGAAGCTCAGTAGAGAAAACAAATTCAAACAAATCATGGAGACTTCTATCATCCATCAGGTTTCCTCCCATTTCCTATGAAGGATACAGAGGAGAATTGAAATCACCAACAACCACCCAATATTCATTCTAGAAGGTGTGTAGCATCTCCAAGAGCAACTACCAAAATTTACACTTATCCATATAGAAATTAGGAGCATAAATATTGCAGAGGACCCATATCCTATTAGTGATATTACACCAAAATAAAATATTAATAACCTTGCTGGAGGAGAAAATAATGTGCCCATCAAGACGTGATAGATTCTAGAAGGATATCAGACCCCCAGAGCCACCAGTCGACTCACTCGTCATAAAACCAAAACCCTTCCACACCAGCTTATGCACATACTACCAGGAAGTAGCATCTAACTTGGACTCCTGAATATATAAGATATTTGGGGAATAATCGCTCCAAAAATATGCAAGCATCCTACGCATAGAGGAGCTTTTAAGCCCTCTAACATTCCAAGAACAAATTTTCATTAGAAATTAGAAAGAGATTTTCTTGCCCACCCCACGGACGGGGATGAATTTAAATCATCCATCTTCAGACATTTATCACCTGATGCCTATTTAATCGATAGAAGAATCTGCCCTCCATTAGCACTAGTGTCGTCCTTCAACCTCTTCCTACCTATCTTGCTCTAGGGTCTACTGGGATTCCTAGTCACCCTAATATCCATTTTCTTGTGATGGCTTCTGGTTTTAGGACTAGGAGACCCCTTATCCACAACCAAAGGTGGAGAGAATAATTGGCTTTGCCCCCCCATCATAGTTACACCATCCCCTACCAAAGGAGGGGATATTAAGCCAATGTCCAAAATAGGAAAAACCACATGGGTGGCATTCAAAGAGGGCACCAAATAGGAAAGGACCGTCTCATTCAAGGACTCTTGACCCCCAACGTCTTCCTTAATATTCTTCTCATCAAGACACCCAAATAAATTAGACAAAGATAATTAAATAAAGAAACCAAAGGGGTCAGCCTATAGAACCACCTCCAAATTACAATGGGAATGAATCAAGGAGCCTTTCTTGCCATGCCCAGATGCCTTACTAGCTGAGATAGGAGTTTTTCTAAAGTTCTTTTACACAAGAGCATATGACACTAATTATTTACCTTTTCTTGACCTCTGCTTCATCTTTTGCCACATATTTTGCTTCTTAAAATGGATATGATTAAGGATAGGTATCTCATTTACCCCACGCTTCAGGAATTTTTGACCAATCTTATTTTTATGGAGGTAAATATTCTGATGATGTCCTCCCCAAGCCACACAACTTACAGGCATGTGGCTTATTCTCATAAACCACTTCTTACATCCATAACCCCACATGATAAATAAGCTCCATGGAAGTGGGGAGATTTATCTCAATGTCCACCATAACACACATTCTAACATACTACCTATGGTTAGAAAACAAAGAGACTTGATCAAAAGAGATAAATTCTCCAATGGTATTGGCCATAGCTATGAAAACGGACTCATGCCACAAGTACGTAGGAAATTATGGTAGATACACCTAGATAGGAACTAGGTTGACTCTTTGAGTCACCGGGTTAAAATCATGGCCTCATTTCCTAAGGAAAAGCCCATTATTACCATAAAATAAAGGATCACCTTCCAAAATCCTGCACGCATCCTCCTCATTTGAAAGCCGAATAAGAAAAATATTTTGAGGGAGAGTAGCAAGATCCAACGATCCACGAGGTTTCCACTGAGACAAGGCCTAACATTTAAGGATGTCAATGGAGGCCTGCCACCTACTAGCTTTCCTACCAGGTCCTAAGAACATTTTTTCAATAGACTGTTGATAGCACAATCCAGAACCCTAACCTGGACTTAAGCCACATTGACCTCACAAGGAGCAAATATATCTCCAAAGGATATCGCAACAACCAATTGGGTGAAGGACGACATCGAGGAAGAAGTTCGACTCACATCCTCCTCCCGCCTCAAATAAATTATATAAAATTAGAACATATACTTTTATGGAGGTTAAATATTTTTAACAAGAGGAAAATTTACTAATGAATAAATATAAAATAGCATTAAGTTCAAAGGATGGTCATAAATTAAAAAAATGTTATGAAAAGTATCAAGTATGAAGGCTACATTGATAATAACATTATTTTTTATATTTTTCAATCATGAAATGTTATATAAAGTTACTTATTTGACATATTCTCATGCTTACATAGAAGAAAACAAAGTTATAGACTATTTATTAGCAAAAATTGCATGGTAAGGAACATGGTAGAACTTAATGTAAGAATAACTTCTTCTAATCTATCTCAATCCCTCTTATCTTTATTTTTCCACCTATATCACCAACAACACCTTTTGAGAATGTATTAGTACCACCTTAATTTAAACCCTAGGTTTATGTTAGGTATAAGAACATTCTACTTTGTCAATAATACCTACTTTTCAATTACCATCATACAAATAGTGTTGTTATCAATATAAAAAAAGAAACCTAGAATCTTTATCATTTTTTGATGACTTTGAGCATGGCTATTTTATTCCTTAATATGCAGATGACTTTATATATACATAATAATTTTTTCATGATAATCAATACAAATAATTTAATTAAATACTTAATTAAGACTTATAGTCAATGTAACCTAATTTACAAACTTTAAAAAAAGTTTTAAATATATAGTCAAGGATATAGATAAGTTTAAAAATATATCAATACAACATAATATGTTATAAAAGAAAAATACAATAATAAAATTAGGGATTGTAATATATTCATTATGTTACATCAAAAAAATAATTAAAAATTGTAGCTATTGATGTTTAAAATATATCCAAGTTGACCTTATGCATATAACCAAGAAAAAGCAAACACGAATAAATTTGACCTAAGCCTATGATATTGAAAATTACCTAATTAAATGATCAATAGTTAACTAAATATATTATGCTAATGCAATAGTTAAATAATGATTTTGTAGTAAGGTCTTTGGCTTCTCTTTGAGAGGTCTAAGGTTCAAACCCCACTCAATATGACGGGAAAAACATCCCTCAAAAAATCTGTGTAAACTTATTGGATTATTAAAAAATAGTGAAATAATGATTTTTAGATATGCAACAAAAGAAAAAGAACAAGGATGTGCATATTTATGATATCTGCTATTTTATAAAATGAGATTTAAAGATTTTATGAGAAAATCATAAAGGAAAAGAGTCACTAATAGATCCATACCCTTGCTAATATAAATTTCACTTATGGATGACATTGTTATCCATTAAAGGTAAAAGTGAAGACTATGGATCACATACAATACCTACAACCTACAACTTACACTTGTAAGTAAATTGCAAGCCTATGTCAAAATACTAAGAAATTTACTATACAATATACATAACATAAAAATAATAATACATAACATTGATTTTTACAAAAAGTGTGGTGATTCGGGAAAATATTAAAAATGACATCATAATAAAATAATATTTGTAAAAATTAATTTGATCTAAATGTTAATAAATAAATTTAAAATACCTCTATCTATACGAAAGGTGCCTTGGAATTAAATCCACAAGATCAAATATCATAATGAGACCCTACAATCCTTGATAAAAAGAGGTTAAACAAAGATAATGATGATTCTAAAACACCTATTCTATAAAATAAATGCTAACATAAATAAGATTTAGAAGTAATAAAAATATTAAATAATTAAATTAATATTTTTTTTGGTAATATTAAGAGAAAGGAGGGTTTTGAAAGGGACCCCGCAACATTTTATAAAGCACACAATAATACAGATAGAAGTAAAATAGAACAAACAATACAACTGAAAGCACGAGATTTCGGGCGAAGGAAACACTAATTGCAATGCATTCAAAATCAAATACGCTTAAGTCCTAGAAATGTAGAATGCATGAAATGAAAGAGACGCATTGAAACGAGATACAAGCTAATGGAGAAAACACAGCCCTTTCATTAAACTCTCTTAATCTCTATTACAAAGACGCCTCCTCCCTTTTCAGGGGCTAGGAGCGTTAAAAGAATTTTATTACAATCAAGACTTAAGGTTCCTCTTTTCGCGTGCCCACACTTGAGATGGGCGGGCCAAGACGATGTCGCCGCTGATGTTGATGAGTCCTTGACCTCTGCTGCTCCTCCTATGAACAAAGAAACAACGAAGATGTCAGTAGCACCTACTGCAAATAAGAAGTGTATGTTCTCTAAAATCGCCAAAAGATGCATATAAACATTTGTCTAAAACAGTGAGTAAAGTGAGTCCAAATGGCCTGAGAACCTGACAAAAGACAGAAGATATTACCAGAAGGTCGTTGCCATTGAAACAGTTGGCCAATCTGCCTTCACCTGGAATTTGTCCTTGGGCAGGACGAATTCTGACTGCAATTCGTCCCTGGGTGGGATGAATTCTGCTGTGTTGGAAAAGCCAAGGTGATGCTGCTCCAATGTCGACTCCCAAGACCTCCAAAACACCTAAAAACATAGGGGTTATGTAATTGAGGCCATTTTGGGAC
>JAQPPZ010012509.1:0-49639 GCA_028583015.1 Wollemia nobilis | reverse complement strand
TGTCTCCTTACAATGAGTATGAAATATTTTTTACCAATTAAGTCCAACTCTATATGTAGGCAATTGATTTTCTTCTCTTTCCAATAGATTTATTTTCTAAATTCTAATTATATGTATATAGTTTGAAGTAGTATGCCTTATATCTCCCTACTTTTTGGAATATTAGAAAATAATGGTTTTACAATTTAATAATGATTTAATCAAGGTTGACAACCTTATATCTCCTAATTTGAATATTGCAAATATTATATTATGTGTATGAACTTCAATAATTAATTTTCTGAAATATAAACTTGCTTTATTATCTACTAATGCTTGGCTGAATTTATATTATCCAATGCAATAGTAAACTTTATAAAAATCACCTTATAGCTACTTTTAGATTTTAATAAAAGCAAGTAAATAACCTTAGTAATATGAGTGCATGATATACCTTAGTATGGGTTTCCTTCAAAGTATATTTTGTATTTGTATTTGTTCTCCAACGTTCCTTGAATGGACATTGATATTGCTTGGTGTCATTGAGCATTTAATGCTCCTTCGTTAATGGATATTTTATCTAAATCTTGCACCTCCTTGTGGAATTTTAACGTCGTTGGGTATCTAATTATGGCATTGAATTTTTTTGTCTTGAATGCACTCTTACACAGTGCTTGCTATGAACGCACTTCCACACCTTGCAGGCTTGATTGTGTGTCCTTTCGTCCTTTAATCTTCCTCCAAGTTGGGCACTTTAAATAAAACATATTCCTTCCAAATTTTGACAAGTGTCACGTGGGAGTTACAATGAAGATAGGCATTGAGATTATTTCAATGTTCATTCCTTTGTGCAATGAAGACTTAGGTAAGTAACCTCTCCAATGATTTTGTAACTCCTCAAGATAGCCACTAGATTATTCCTTAAGCGTTGAGGAATGAGATGCACTTAGAGTGTTTGTGCCAAGTGGCACTCAAGGCCTTTGCTTGTAAATGTTTTTTTTAATGCTCTAAGTATGAATGTTATTACCTTCCTTAAAATTATTTGTTCGCTTGCTTAGTTTCTTGAACAACAATAAATATTTCTATTTGCACATTGTTTTTATGAATATGATGGGTGGCTCCAGCTGTGATACTTTGAGATTCTATGGAGCTCTGAATGACGATCTTATGGCTGATTTGAGTGCTTATTCTAGGTGGACGTTCTCTCCAAGCTATGGCCTTTGGTATAGTGCCTTTTCTCTTATTATCTTACACTACATTTGTAATGTAGATAATACCTTGTAATAGTTCCTTGTACATTTCTTAATAGTCTTGTCTTGTCCACATTGGTAGATGTATATTTTGATGTTGTTTTATGTAGATAAGCACCTTTTAATGTAGACCTTAATGTTGTCCTTTTTCCACATAGATATCGATCGATAATAGCCTTCTTGTATTGAATTTAATATTGAGGTGAATGCTTTCTTCTAGGCACTTGATTTGACATGGAGCAATGGTGTCTTTAGGCACCTTGAATCTTGAGCAATATGAGCTCTTCGGTGGCTCTCTTCTCTTGCTTGAACTCTTTCTTTATACCTACTAAGATGGTAGTCGTGCTTCTTATAATATGAGATCTTTTGTCCTTATTGAAGGGACAAAAGTGGTGTTTGTAATAGTTGGATTTTGCACAAAATGTCTTCCTTTCTAAAATTCTCTTTGTCTTATGATGAGGTAGCTCCTTGAGTAAAGTATTGATACCTTCACTAATTCTCATTAGACAACTAATGTCTAACTTTTTCACTTGGATAATCTAGTAACAATGAATCCAAGCTAATGCACATAATATGCCCCCTTTTTGAAGTAGAAATTTGTGCACTTACACTTTTAATGAAACCCTTAGGGTACCTTGAATCTGAGACTCACCAAGTCTCAATTTTTAGCTTCTATAAATGATTTAATGGTTGCCTTATTCTTATCCACTCCTTGGAGGAATTTTGATTTGCTTGGTAGATTCTATAGGCCACAATACCTTACATGTACTAAGTTCTGAATAGTGTCTTTAGACACTTTGATTATTTGCAGATTTTTGTGCCTTTGATCTTAATAATCAATACATAAAATAACCCTTTGAGAGTAACTAGTTTAATGAACAACTAGTATAGTGCAATAAACCAATAATATTTCCAACTTAATGCACTTTAATAATCTCACCTTGTTGCTCCTGTTAATAATATTCTCAAAGTAGCTTCAAATACACTAATGATCATTTTAATTTTTTTAATGTAGTCCTCTTATCAATAATTAGATAATAGTAAGAATGTATCTAACTCCTATCAAAGTGCAGGTAATGAACCTTAATAAAAATTATTTTCTACACATTCTTTGAGGACTTAAAATGCAACCTTCTATTTTATAACTTTTGAATTTTAATAAGGTGCTTAATGAAGTTAAGTAGTAATTTTGAATGATTGGTTGATTTTGCTATCTCTTCCAAGGATGAAAGTTCTTCAATGAGACCTTTTATGGGTCTCTTTAGCATCTTCTAGAGGAAGTCTTCAATCAGCAAAGGAGATCACCAATATCCTATGTTTCATGGACTCTTATCTGGAGTCTTATTCAGGTTCAAGGACTCTTCTTTGGAGTATTCTTCAAGTTCAAGGCTTTTGTGGTCTTTTCTTTTGGATCAAGGCTTTTGTGGCCTTTTCTTTTGGATCAAGGCTTTTGTGGCCTTCTCTTCTGCAATGTGCAGGTCTGCAATAGGTATTCCTTTAATTTCTTTTTTTGCAATAAGATATTAGTAAGATGATTCTAATTCTTGTCAATGATGAATCTTCACTAGTTGAATTGTCAATCCAGTGGAACGAATGCTGAGTACTAGTCTTCACGAGTTTTTTTACAACTCTATGGAAAGACTCTAACCAAATGTAAACTCAAAAATTTTGGAACTGATATTTCTTTCTCCTCTCAATCTCTCTTATGACCTTATTTTTAGTGACCTACTATGGCTCTTCCTATCCAAAAATTCCTTGAAGCGATGTTTGCATGCAACGACACACAATGGTAGATACAATTTACAAAGATACAACAAAGTTCATACCTATAGTAGTAATGGTTCTCTCTTGTGGTTCTCCTTGTTCCTATTGATCTACCGTGGCTTTGATACCACTGTTAGATTTTGATGGTGTAAGCCAATGGAGAATGTAATCACATGATATAAATATGCAAAAATGTAAGATGTTGAAATATGT
The DNA here is from genome assembly GCA_028583015.1 of Wollemia nobilis. Classification (NCBI taxonomy): domain Eukaryota; kingdom Viridiplantae; phylum Streptophyta; class Pinopsida; order Araucariales; family Araucariaceae; genus Wollemia; species Wollemia nobilis. The sequence continues at coordinate 46,433 of JAQPPZ010012509.1, read as the reverse complement.
TATTAATGGAAAGTGACAAAAATGATACAATGCAATGTGGAGAAAATGAACACTCCATAATTGATGCTAAAGAACTACATTGGACTCCATCACCAATCTATATGGTGATCTACCCAATATACCTACTACTACCTACAACAAATAATATTCACTCACTATGAGGCCCTTTATATAGAAATATGGATTGCTTGGCCAACACTCTACCTAGTTGTACAAGGGGACACCTTGCACATAAACACTTGTGCATTTATTATATTACTTGAAGTAATTATCTAACTACCCCCTAAAGTAATATACTACTCTAGTTATGTACCTAGGGTGGTACATTTACATGACCTAAATGATATAATATACTCTAACATAGAGTATATGAACCAATTTGATAAGACTTATCCAAGACTTAGGTTTTGTAGAATCCTTATGTCTCTCTAGTGACTAGAATAAGCTATAAGATTAATAAAGTGCTTCGTAGGTAATAGTTCACCTTTTGAGTTGATTTTGTAATGTTTTGTAAATCAAATTTTATTCCACCTTATCTCTCCTAATGAATTATGCACTCACTTTGAAGTTCTCTATGGTTGGATTCCTTTTGTCTTTTTGGTTTGAGTATGAGACAAGTATAAAATAATTCCAACTCATTTAAGTAAATAATGAACTTCTTTTAATACCCCTTAATAACCAATAGTCTAATATTTTTAAATTCTAATCATCTATTTTTATGTAGTATACCTTATAACTCCCTAATTTGGAATATTATAAAATAATAATATTTGCAATAATAGAGATTTAATTTTCCAAGTAGAAACCCTTATATATCCTATGGTATTTAATTGTAAATATTAAACTATTTAAGTATATAAATATCCTTTAAATTTGCTTTCAAATGTATCATTGATTTTGCTATTATTTCCAAAGTGAATAATAGAAGAGTTTCAACCTTATACTATACTCCTTATAACTCCTGAATGAAAGAAAATTGATTAAGATAAAAATATTACCTTTATAATTCTCCAAATCCTAAATAATGAGCATTGGATGATGTCTTATTGTGCACTACTCTCCTTCAATGGTAGACATATGATAATGGTAGCAAGTCTTTAATGTTGTTTTGACCCTCTCGAAGACCATGACTTCAGACGTTTAATGTTGTTTACTCCTATTTTGTTGCATATGGATACTCTTCCCTACTCGATATGGATACACCCCTTCTCCACCTTGAGTTTAGGTGCTTTAAATAGCACATATGCCTTTTGACATTGGACAAGTGACCCTTGGAAGTTATGTTAAAGATGGGTATTGAGACAAAGCTCATTCCTCCTTGCAATGATGACTGTGGCAAGTAACCTCCCAATGATGCTCTTGAAACTTGATGCATATGTTGATCAAAAATGAGGTTGGTAGATAGATGTTATAGTCTTATTTTAACGTTGGTCAGTAAGTCTTCAACACTCTCGTTTGGCTAAAATTATTATTACACCTTTCAATATTTTTAAGGATGCCTTTAACGCTTTCAATATGAATGTTATATCTATTCTAGATGCTCTCTCCCTACGTAGGCATTATGTAACACTCTCTTTTGTTTCACCAAGTGGCACTTGCATGTGAGGACATCTTCAACATATCCTAATCCTTCAGTATTTCTTCTTCAGTGGGTGCAAGTTATTCAATATTGGTTTCAATGTTTTCCTCCTTTCCAATGAGGGTAAGCTTATGCATTTTCCAACAAATGATGATGCTAATATCCTCAAGATTGGCTCTAGCTATGGAGTTTCTAGGATGCTCCAACACTAACCTTTTGGTATATTATATAGCTTCAATCGATGGTTGCTCTTGGTTATTATGATAACCTTTTTCCTAGCTAGAGATTTATCTCCAGTTGATGATGGCTTTCGATAGCTTTGGCTGGCAATTTGTCCAAGTAATCAGTTGGATAATGTACCCTTTATTTGCCTCTTGATCTTATATATTTTGTGCTTATCCTTAGATATATTTTCCTTACAATGAGTGCTATGAATATTTTTATGTTCTACAAGCTCTTATTATGTAGGCATTAATCCGATGTTTCTATACACCTTCAAAAATTGACTTATGAGCCTTTTTTATGGCTTGCTCTCTCTACCTTCATATCTACCCCCTTGACATTAATGATGTAGTTGATTGTAGATAGAATGGTAGGATACTTAGAGTGTCCTTAAGACACTTATATTAAATCTCATTTTGATGTAATAATAGAGATAAACTTGGTGCTTGTATAACCCCATAAATACCTTCTGATTTGCACCTGAAACTTGATATTCTCCTAGTCTCGTTTTGTAGCTCCTTCTATTGGTTTAATGATAGCTTTATTCTCCACTACTTAGAGGAATATTACCTATTTTGGTGGATTATTTAGACCACAAAAGTGTTGCAGATTTGTGCACCAAATAGTGTCTCTAGACACTTTGATAATATTTTAATTTATGCTTTTTGGTTACCACTCTTACTTTAACAACCAAAGCACATAATAAATTTTTAAGAGAAGTTTAATGCACTAATTTCCACTGTAATCTAAAAGTACTTAGTGCATCTAAAGAACAACTAATATAGTGTAATATTAACCTCACCTTAATACTCCTTCAAATGAACTTGAAATATGCACTTAGTAATTGCTTTTTGTAGAGAACTATAATCTCTCTAGTCTTCTTTGTTGTAACTATATAATAGGAAAATAATAATTTTATTTTGATCAAAATATATCTAACTTCTATTTTAATGTGTAAGTATTGACCTGAATTCTGCACTTTTTGAAGACTTTAAAATGAATTCACTCCCTACAACTTTAATTGCAATATGATGCTTAATGAATATCTAATACACCATAGTTTTAAAGTTCAACTAATGAATCTTTTACTCCCAAGTTGCTTACCTTAAGAAATTTTGAATATGGTGGATGTCTTGGTGATTTGATTCACCAAATTATTGCCCTTGACTTGATGATCTTACAACTCTTCTTGGTTGGCCATAATAGCTTCTTAACTCACCAATTAGTAGCTTAGTAACTCCCTTATCTTGCTACTTGACATTGTAGTATGGTGGGGTTTCGATTCTCCTTCAGAATGCTCTCTGTAGATCTAAATTTTTGCAGCTAGTAATATTGTCCTGATTACTGCTCTATTGCAATCAATTTTTGCACTAAAATTTTTTCCTTGAAACTCAAAAATTTGATAGGGAATTTCCTAAATCAAGGCTAAGTTTTCCTTTAAGAAACCTTTAGTATTCTGTTGAATATTCAAAAAACCCCTATCTTCAAATGAGCCTCCTCGCCTTCAAAGACAATATTCAAACCTTTTAGGTTTGCTAGTGAATTTAGGCTACTTTCTCCCTCAACCTCCTTGAAGAATTCTGACTTCAATATAGGCCATCTTCTCAAGAATCTGAATGTCTTGAGGTCTTCAACAATATCCTTCTAGATTTAGCACTCCTTACCAAATTCTTCTCTTTTTGGGCTTGTTATCGGATGCTGACAATTGTCCCAAATTTTGCTCTGTTAGTAACTCCTCCTTGCTGCTAAATTTCTCCAATGAGTTCTCCTAGGAACTCCTTTAATGACCTTCTTTGAATTTTGAAATAAGGCTCTCCAAGCCTTCTCCTTATTTTTTCGAGAGACCTCACCAAGGTCTTCAATCTCACAACTTCTCTGGTCTTCCAAATGAGACCTTTCCTTCAAACCTCTACTATGGAAGTGTTGGTAATAAGATCTTCCACCTCAAATCTCTAAAATTTGTTGTTATTGAAATTATAGAACATGACCTTGTTGTTCCTTCTTCTCTTCTACAATATACACACTTGAATGGAGATCACCAACCTCCAATCTTCTAGAACTAGGAGTTTTGTAACTGAATCTTCTAAGGGTCTCTTTAACTTCTTTAAGCTAATTTCTTTAATATGCTATCTACAATCCTAATGTAGATCACCAACATCCAATATTCTTTTGGAATCTTCTCTGGAGTCTCTTGAATCAACTATAAGGCTACTATGGTATTTTCTCCTTCTACATGTTGTAAGTCTACAATATTTAGTAATGGGACCTTTTCTCAGGTCTTTGAAATATTTAATCTTCTGCTTGTTGCTGCAAGTGTTGGAATGATTCTAGCGAGGATGTTATTTCTAGCTCTATGTAGGAAGCTTCCCAACTTTCTTGAATTTTTTTTTTTCCTACAATAAGATGGTAGAAACTGAAATGTAAGAAACTCTTAAATCTAGAGATGATGAATCTTCTCTAGTTGATTTATCAATCTAGTGGAATCCACGTTGAGTCCTAGTATTCACGAGTTTTCCTATAACCCTATGGAAAGACTTTAGCCAAATATAATCTCAAAATTTTGTAAATGAGATTTCTAGATTTCTCTCAGTCTCACTTATAGATCTCCCTATTATCTATCTGATCTACCATGTGCTTTGATACCATTGTTAGCTTTTTATGGGAGGTAATACAACCACAAGATGTAAAATAACTATATGGAGATAACTACAAACTAATGACACAATAATATGCAAGAAAATAATAAGATGAACATCTGTAACTAACTCAAAATTTGAAAGTGATGAAAATAATACAATGTTATATAATGGAGGACATGAACACTCCATGAACAAATATGAAAATGACTACATTGTACCAAACTACTAAACTATGTCACACACACTCTATATTCACTACACTCTATAAAACACTCATTATGAGGTCTTTATATAGGAAGATAGATTCCTTGGCCCTTACTCTACCTAGGACTTATGTACATGTGGACTACATGCACATTTACAACTTGCACATTGACACTTGTGCATTTATTATAGTACTTGAAGTAACTAAATTTACTCTAAAGTAATCTCCTACGTTAGTTATGTACCAAAGGTGGTATATTTACATAACCCAAATGATGTAATATACTCTAACACCAAGTACAAAGTTACGACCCTAAGAATGTGGTTGGGATAAAAATAGGTTTTTGGACATAGATCCATGTCCCAAAAATTTCACATTCCTATATTATAATATTAAGTTAATCAAGAATATACATGACCTTACTATATTTTAAAACCTTTTAACCTTTAAAGTCATCTTCATAAAAATACTGTTAAAATCAAATGTATATTTAAAATTTGATTACTATCTTCAAAACAGACATCTCCTTAAGAAGAAATCATTATTTTAAAATAACTTAGTTATTGGATCCTTGTTTTTCCCTGTATAACATAATTTAAAAAGAAATAAAACATATATTCTCAACTACTACGGTTAAGCTAAGTACGTAAAAATAATTTCTACTCCTAGGGTAAGGCAATGCTAAAATTAAACGATAAAAAGTCCTCGTGAGTCTTCGATTACCTTCACCCACCAACAACAACATTAAGTCACATTCCAGACATATTCAAACTTTTTTTTATTGGTAAAAAGAGTTTTGAAAGGGTCTCGTAATCTTTTACAATGCTAGACAAAATCCAAAATCTCCACAAAGACAAACAAACACTAGAAAGATCATCCTATAAAACCTTAGGATATGCTACAGCCGCAATACATAAACAAAAAGAAAGGTCCTCACAGGGGCAGTAGGGACGAAAACAAAAAATCTAAAACAGACTAACTAACACAAAAAAACTACTAAGCAACAAGCCCACGCAGGGGTAAAGCATGAAATTTCCCAAACAAACCGAACATGACAACCTGCAGACCAAACCACAAATGATAGAAACTTGAAATAGGGCCGATAGGAGGGGGTCCTCCATCGACAATCCACATGCATCTACTATTAGACAGTGGGTCCAGAGCCATTGCTAGTAGGGTTCTCCCCCACCAAGCTCTTAAATTCATCGATTATTTCAAACTGGCCCTTGTACTCTTCAAGGAGGGAGTCCACCTACATCAGGAGGGAGGAGATGGTTTTGGTCGCTCGATCCAGAGCCTTGAGCAGGTCTTGTATATCCTTGATATGTCCTCGGTTAGTGAGGCTCAAAAATTGAGTCATCCGTGAGACCAAGATGGGATCCTGCACTGGTGTTCCTTCATTATGGGTCAAAATCTTGGTCAACTTCTCTCTTTTGTTTTGGAACGAGATCGTGTCGTCTAAAGTGTCATTTATGATGAGTGAAGCTTTCCTCTTATTGCTCTCTGCCTTGACTTGAATGGGGTACCAGTGGGGAGTAGACTTTTGTGAATTTGATGTGTTGTCCATTCTTGTTGCTGAATTTAGGGTGTCATTAGGCGGGGGGATTAGGGCATTCATCCCTGCTTCTTCTCTAGTGTTGGTCGGTCCTCTCGCAAGGAGGGGGGGTCGATCGACACCGTCATTCTATGGTTCTATTCTGCCACCACATACCTGAACAATATGTGATGGAGGTCATGATGAAGGGGGAAGGAGGGCACCCCCTTTTTGATGCTCAACATCGACCTCTCCATCGATTGGAACATGTATTATGGTATGTTAATAGTTTTATTCCCTCTAATATGGTTGAGGAAAGCAAGGTGAAAACTTTATAACACGATCAAAGGATTGTCTAGAGTGAAGTACTAGAGCATTGTAATCATCAGTGTGTCTTAGGGCTTCAGGAGTATCTCTCTGACGATTATGCCTTTCTCTTTTTCCAATGACTCTCTCTTATCCTTGAACAGTGCCAATTCCACTTGGAGGGAGTGTTTCTCCTGATTGATATTCTCTCTGTCATTAGGAAGGCCAATTACCTCCACCAGAAGGTCCACCGTGATCGTGAATCCCATACCGTGAACAACAACATGACCTTTGTTCGATGACCAGACAAAGTCCATGGACAGGTCTGGCTCGACCCATTAGAACTTTTGTAGAAAATTTAGGAGGTTGTGGTCTCAAAATATATCCTTAACCAGGGGGGTTAACTGGAGGGACACAAGCTCAATCTCAACCATAACAAAAATAGTTGAACAAAACACAAAGGAATGAAACAACATTTAAAAGATGATAGGATGACGAACAATGTGTGAAGTAAGGGTGGTGGAGTTTAATAAATAACAAACCATTAGCCACTTCCTCCACCCAATGTGAATCATGCTTGAAATCATCCTGATTGTGCAAAAATTTGGTGGTACGGGTGGACAAGCACACAAAACAATGGGAGTGGCCAGGTGGAGGCCCTTGGAGATGACACCATGACTGGTTGATGGGGCAGGTGAGTATAGATCATAATGGGAAGGACAAAATTTCTCGATGGCCCAATGGATGTGGTAGATAAGGCCAAAGGAGGAGTCGTGGGCAACCTCCATGAGGGTAAAAATTCGATGATCCACGCCCGAACTTGAGCTAACAATGCCTCTTGCCAAAATGACATTGATGATGATGCGAGGATATAACATTGGTCAACTAAAACCATGGGATAAACCCAAAAATCTAGTGAGCCTGGGAACTGCTATGGTGGCCCGATCAATGACATAGACTCCGAGGATCAACAATCCCACAGGCTCGACACACATGTTATGACAGAAAATTAGGATGGGGTGATTTCACAACAAGCTTTTTCTGTGCTATGACTTTCCCGGCTCCATGTGACCTCATCTCATGAATGTGTCTCCAATTTTGGGAGGACAACTAGTTGTGATAACAAATGCACCAACTCATGCTCTGGTTGAAAAGAAAAACATGTGAAGGCTTCCTCTAGAGGAAATTCACACATGATGTGTGATCTCGGGCTAATCTCCTGGTGCCATAATGAAGATACACCATGATGGTACTAGAAGGGCCAATAAAACTGCCTAAATGGGTGTGGGTGTGAAACCTATGGTGGCAATTTCCCACATTGGGCCCCTTTGACTCATCGATTGGTGATGTCATCAACATTGACATCAATGATAGCTTGGGGAAAGGAGTTTATCCACACCCTTAGACCAGACTCTGAGATGTTGATGTTAGCTAGGTGGTTGGCCACATGATTACCTTCCCTATAGGTGTGAGTCACATTTGTGCCTGAGAAGGATCAAAGCAACTATTTGACTTCAAATCTTATACTAGAAATGTTCCAGGATGTCATGGGGGACACCTGGGACAAGTTGTCAATTATGTTTCTAGAATCTTCTTCCATGACAATGCTTGAAAACTAAATATTATGGACCAATATTATGCCTTGATAGAGATCTTGAGCCTCGATGAAGTGGTTAGAATTGATCCCCAAATTCTTCGTGTAGTTTAGGATGATGTTACCCTTGTGGTCTTGGACGATGCCCCCCGCACCTGCGGATCTTGGGTTTCCTTTTGCTGCACCATCAAAATTGAGCTTGAGGAATCTTGAAGGCAGAGGGATCCATATGACGAGGGATCTATCAGCCTTGGGAGAGGTCTGATTGTATACACCTTTTGGGATGTCAAGCTTGGATGCAATGATACCTTCAGGGTGAGGCTCCGAGTCATCCCTACATCGAGCGATTACCATATTCTTAGCTTTTATAGCCACGATCCTGGTAAGGACGTGGCTTGACCTGTGAGACACATCTTTGAAAGCATGGGCATTATGCTCCCTCCATATATCCCACTGGAAGTGTGGGAGATAAAATGACCAAAAAGACTTTAGGCAGTGCCCTCTAAAAGGGTGCAACCACTAGACACATAGATTGTTGAGCCAAAAGGGCAGGGCCCAGGATATGCCAACCAAGGAGAAGCAGGAGGAGAGGGAGAAAGGGTAGGAAGTGAAAACGTGTTGGGTGGACTCCTCATTCGAGAGACACAGGTAGCAATGGTTGGGGATGGACAAGATTTTGTCTTGGATGAAAAGCCATACAAAAAAGTTGACCTTAGGGATCAAGTGAGGTTTCCAAATGAGCTTGGATGAGAACCAAAGGGGGACAGGATTCTCAGACAAGGCATAAGTTATTTTGATAGAGAAGAGGCCAAAGGGCATGGGGACCTAGAGTATGGAATCCTCCATAAGAGAAGAGGGGATGACATAGAGATGAAGGAGATTAAGTAGGGCAGTAGAGGTACGCTTATGTTTAGCATTTAGACCATCAGTCAGGATGGGCTTCCAAGAACAATCCAGGAGAAGGAAATTACTAACCTTTGGCCCAAAGAGGGTGTCTGTCAGAGGTCGAGGACACACCAGATCCTCCCTTTCTTGGAGTGAACAACTGCCCAATCATATATCACTCCAAAAATTAATTCTAGTTCCATCGCCAAGTTTCCATTTAATACCTTTTCAAATGATCTGGTTTGCCTTTATGATAGAATTCCATGTCGCAAATCCTTTGATTGGGTGAGGATCATCTAGAAATTTTGGATTGTGCCAAAGGTACTTAGCCTTGATGATGGACACCCACATAGAGTCTTCATTGGTAAGGAATCTCCAACCTTGCTTAGCAATGAGAGCCAAGTTCATATTACGAACCTTTCGAAGCTCGATGCCACCATACTCCTTCCTAGTGCATATTTGGTTCCAAGCCACCAGGTGAATCCTCTATTTGTCTTCTGACCCAGACCAAAGGAAATTCTTTTGAAGTTTCTTAATGCAGTTGCAAAATTCAATGGGGATCTGGAAGACAAACATGGAGTAAACATGAATGCTCTAAAGGGTGGCTTTGACCAGGGTGGCCTTGCTAGCTTGATTGAGGAGGCTGCCTTTCTAGTTGGCCAACTTTTTCTAGATGCGATCAATGATGGGATTCCAAAGGCATTTTATGGACCAAACTTTGAAGAGGGGGAAACCAAGGTAGGTATAAGGGAGGACGCCAATGGAGCACCCCAATGTGGCAGCGATGCGAGCTTGGTGTCTCATCGATATATTGAAGAAGTAGAGCTTGCTTTTGTCAAAGTTGACTTTCTATCCTACCACGACCTCAAAGGAGAGGAGGATGGACTTAATGGATCGATATTGGGGAACTAGGGCCCGAGTAGCAATGATAGTGTCATCAATGAACTGTTGGTGGGACACAACTTGAAGGGAGGAAGCAAGTTTGATGCCAGATATGGACCCTGTGGTGCAAGTGTGGGTGAGGGCCCTGCCAAAGCCTCCATGATGATGATGAAGAGGAAAGGGGAGATGGGGTCTCATTGTCTGAGGCCTTTAAATTTTTTGAAGTATTCTATAGGGAGCCATTGACAAGGACATAAAAGTTTATCGAGGTAATACATCCTTTGATAAACTCGATCCAGTTTGGGTGGAAGCCAAATTTGTGGAGGACAACCAACAAAAACTCCCAAGAGATTTTATCGAATACTTTGTTCATATTAAGCTTTAGAAGGAAGCCCGCTTGACCGCTAGAAGAAATAGAATGAATGAGCTCATGTATGATGATGTTGTTAGTTATTTGTCTTCCATGGACGAAACTACCTTGGTTTAGGGAGATGATGGAGGGGAGGATGAGCTTTAGTCAAGAGGCCAGGGCTTTGGTGAGGATTTTATATAGGACATTACACGGGCTAATGGGGCAAAAATCAGAGAGGGTACAAGCTTGGTTGACTTTGGGGATGAGGGCTAGGAAGGTGGAATTGATGTCACCAGGGACCACCTTGTCTACCTGCATTTTTTGGATTGTCGAGACCACATCCGAGCCTAGGATGTCCCAAGAAGTGTTGGAAAAATATGGGGGTAAACCTGCCCACACTCGGGGCTTTTCCCTCCTGCATGGAAAAACACCTAATTTCCTCAACATAAAAGGATAGCAAGAAGCATGTGATTCTGGTATGGGGTAACTAACCTTGGGATGTGTTGCAGGAGGCCCTCAGTGGTATGGTGGTCACATCTGGGAGGGGATCCAAGGAGCTACTTGAATAACAGGACAACCATTGCTTTGATCCCCTGGATGTCAGTAACCACCTAACCATCTTGCTGGATTAGCTCCTTGATCATGTTGCTTCCCTTGTGTCTTATTGTTGTGGTGCGAAAAACTTGGTATTCAGATCACCTTCTTTAAGTCAAGTTACTCTAGATTTTTGCTTCCAAAACACTTCCTCGCTCTTCAGAATGTTGTGATAGTCAGAAAGGATAAATTTCTCAATGTCTTAAAGGGTGGGTTCAGGATCGTTGTCCTGAATAGTGATCTCAATGTCCTAGAGTTGGGATTGGATTTGCTGCTTCTTCTGGAAGATGTTTTTGAATACATCTTTATTCCATATTTTGAGATTGTATTTCATATGCCAGAGTTTGTTGCTTATCTGTGATATTTTGGACCCATGGAAAGGCCTAGCCCACCATTGAGCAACAAGAGATTTAATGTTTGGGTCATGGAGCCACATTACTTCAAATTTGAAGGGGGATTTGAAGGATGAGGCATGAGGATGACTCTCTAGGAGGAGTGGGTTGTGATCGAATCCAATCCTTGGAAGGGAGTGCATGGTTGCATCACCAAAATAGGGAATGACATTGATGGAAATGAGGACGCGATCCAGGCATATCTGGATCAGATGGTTACCTTTCCTTCAATTCGTCCAAGTAAATCTTGGACCTCTAAGATTAACATTCATTAGCTCATTAGTGTCGACAAAGCCTGCAAGCTGCTCATATGACCTCTCAGTTATTGGGGTCCCTCCATTCTTGTCGAAGGGAAAGAGAGGGGAGTTGAAGTCTTAGCCAGCATCCAGGCCTTTGAGGAAAAAACATCTCTCAACTGGTTGAGGGAATCCCATAAGGAGCTTCTCCAGGAGGGAGAGTTTGGGTATACACATTTGATAGGACCCACCGAACCCCATCATCCTTATTGAAGAATAGTATGTTGATGTAGTTCTCGGTCATTGACAACACCGTTCCCTCTATCTTGGAGGGATCCCATAAACACAGGAGGCCTCCTAAGGCACCATTGGTTGAACTAAAGCAGGATGTAGAGTCTCTCCAAATGTAGTTGGAAACAAAAGAAACATTTTAGGAATCCAATTTGGTTTCTTGAAGGAGAAAAATTGTAGGTTTGTGTTCCTTCCTCATGGACTTAACCAAGCATTGCTTGTTTCACCCATTGAGGCCTCTCACGTTCCATGAGAGGATCTTCATTTGGTTATTCTGGTCGATGTGCGCTTCCCTCTCCTTGATGAGGGGGGAAGATTGGTTCTATGCTGGTCCTGATCCTTCGAAATCTAAGAGGACTCTCTGATAGTGAGCTGGATGTCGTTGGCAACATCGTCTGAGGCTTCCATGTTTCTAATATCTTGTAGCGAGGGTCGACCCCTTTTCTTAACTAAGCCTAGATCCGCCATATGTTTCTTTAGGGAGCAGGAAGGGGGTTGGGGGGGCAGGTGTTCGGAGAAGGGGTTAGACGAGGATGCCAAGGCTCGAGAGGGGAGGGGGTGAGGGAGGGGGGCACAGTGGTCAATTGAAAATCAGTTCAAACGAGTTAGAGGGGGGTTTGCCAGAGGATAAAGGGGATAAGTGGTTAGTCACAGGAACCATCGGGTGCAGGGGGAAGGGGTCCAACTAGGGTGATGAGAAGGGTCCTATCCACCATTAGAGGTCTTCTATGGGGAACCAAGGGGTTTGGAAGCGGGGTTGGAGCCCTTGGGGTGAAGGGTTTGGGAATCATGATGGTTCCTTCGAGTAGAAGAAGCAAGAGGGCGAGAAGGGTACTGAAAAGGGAGATGACCCTGAATACAATAATAACTGCAAAAAGTAGGTCTATTCTCATATTCAATAGCTTGAGTAAAAGTACAAACCTTGGAGATAAGGTTTATTGAAGATGGCAGATCAACATCCAGGTTGACATTCATGCACATGTAAGCCTGAGTCATTCGGGTCCCAGATTATGTTGGAGGGTCAAAGGTGATCAACTCTTCGATGCTTCTTGCTATGTCGTGGAGGATGTCATCATGCCATAATTGGACGGGGAGGCTTAGAAGGCGTACCCAAATTAGAGCAAAATTGATGCTCTAAGTGGCTGGATTGAAGTCAACTCTCTACTTATGAAGGAAAATACCCCTCTGACCAAAGAACCACGGTCCTCTAGAGAGAATTTGCTGAGAGTCTGTAGGATCACTCAGTCGAATAAGGAAAAATCCTCTAGTGAGGACAATCGACTCCAAGGATCCTTTTGGGCGCCAAGAGGTGTTGGCCCACTTGCGAATGGATTCCATGTCAGGGTGGGAGGCCAAAAAATTATCAATCAACGAGTTTGAGTTTCGACCAAGGACGCTGGACATGATTTCACAAGGGATTTTGAGGTTGCCATTGGAAGGGAGCAACTCAAATTTGGGTCCCGTCGATTGGTTAGGGTTTACTATGTTCGTATAGGTTCGAGAGGATTTAGACAAGCTTGCCTCCGCTTCTAAGATGTTCTCTCCCTGACCAAGAGGATTTGTTTGAGGTTCAGGAGCCGCTTCTACCTCTGAGTGTTGCGCTCCTATAGCTGGCTCGGATGATGGACCAAAGTTACCTAGTTGCTTTGCATAGTTGTTGCTTCGGCTTATCCGGGAGACTTGAGGGGGACGGGGTCCATTTTTTGTACTACAAAACGATCTTCCATCATTCCCATTGGCTACCAGTCCTCGAATCTCGCTTTGGGAGCTGTATTACTTATCGATGCATTCGGGGAGACCTTGGCCCCTTCGTCGGATTCCCCTTTATTAGGGTTTTGGTTCTCATCTGCCGAGATTGATCTCTCCCAATGCGCTGCTGCTACCTTTCTCCCTACGTCTGCTGCTACTCGCGTTCGCTCCTCCATCCAAATTCCACCTATGTTCTATATCCTATTCATCCATTTTTTATTCAAATGGACAACCCAAATTCATTTCCCTTGAGAGATTTGTGACATATTCGAACTTTAATTGAATCATATTTAAAAATTAAAAAACACACAAAAAAAACATTAAATCTTACTAAATTAAATTACAAGCCATTAAAAATATATTCAAAATAAAATACAATTAAAATTATTTCCTTTTCAAAGATAACTTTTATATTTTTGAGCTTGTCATTAATATTCTTTCCTATTTAACTTTTTGTGATAGTAAAATATAAATTTTATTTTGAAAAGAAGAAGGCATGACATGTCCATTTATTAAATAAATTGTACAATATCTCCTCTCATATAAGAAATACAAAATAATTTATATAAATAATGTATGTAAATTTAAAAAAAAAAAAAAAAATATATATATATATATATATATATATATATATATATATATATATATATATATATATTTAAAATTGTTCTATGTGCAATTATTTTAAAATTAAAATTACTTACACTTTTTAAAATAATTTTAAAATTTTTATATCATTTACAAATAAGTTGGAATGAGACTCCTTCCAATCTTAATATAACAAATAAAAATACAGAAAACAAATAAAATTGAAACTAAATGTCATCATGATTTTAATTATATACTTAAATTAATAAAAATAAAAAATTATATATATAAACAAAAGGCAATATACCAATAACTCCATGTGAGTTAAAAATGGAAATCACATCGACCCATCAAGATTCTCGCGCACTAAACCTTTACCCTTAAACAGTTTCATCAGATTCCGAAGATGCGAAAGTCTTTGGATACCATCAATTGTTCGGAAAAAAACTTGCGGGAAAACTCAATTGAAAAGGCTTTCTTTGTAGTTTGCTTTGGTACGAAGAAATCCAATTTGATCGTTGAAGAAAACTTGCGGGAAAACTCAATTGAAAAGGCTTTCTTTGTAGTTTGCTTTGGTACGAAGAAATCCAATTTGATCGTTGAAGAAGCTTTGGCACGAAGAAAACCAAATTTGATCGTTGAAGAAGTGATTGTTTTTTTGAGCAGCGAGGCATTTTTGCAAAGGGACTTATCCCTCAACTGTTTGCCTTTGCCCTGAATAATAATGGTGCCCCTCGGATGGGTTGCCGGCATCCTTGGATTCATAACAGGGAGGCATTTTTGTAATTTTTTTTCCTCAAGTTGTTTCATAAGGTTAAGAAGTTAGGCCTGCCACCGAGAATATGAGGCTACCCTAGCTTTGCGTGAGAAGAGGAGGAATTGCAGCACAGCAGACAATATGAGCGAAGAAGAAGGGGTGGCTACCAGAGAGCTATATGCTCGGTTACATCTTTCACCTGATGCTTCTGATGTCAGCATACCCACAATGGGCGCAGGTTTATCATCCAGACAAGTACCAGTCTCCCCAGGTCTAATATCTCCCTCCCTATTTCTATTTCTACTCATATATGCCAATATTTCTACTCATATATGCCAATATCTAAATATATACAGAGAACCTAAACCTAGTTTTCAAATGCTTATGCTTGGAACTTTTACTATACCTTACATTCTTTTCTTTACTTCTTAAACAGCCCTGAGGTGTATAGGCTATGCCATTTTTCTCGTTAGTAACATGTTATTATTATTATTTTAAAATTAAATTTTGTAGCTACAAATTTATTATGTCTTCGTAATGTTTGTATCTGTAAAACAAAATTTCAACCAAGTGGCATTGTTTTTTTTTGTTTTTTCAAAAATTACTCTTCCCCTGTTTCCTCATTCGAATATGACATGGAAAGGCAGTGAGGTTAGTGATACACATCTGTTACTTGTTCAATGATTTTCGGTTTGGAGCCCAGGGAACTTTTCCCTTATTATGTCTATTAAAAAAAAAACTGACAACCTTCACCTTAAAAAAATATTTAAATAATAATTTGATAAAAACATTATTTACTAAATTTTGATTTTCTTCCCCATTTCTTAGTATTGTCATTTTCTTTCCTTTAAAGCCTTGAATATTATTGTATTGGGCCTCTTGTTAAATTGGTGTCAGAAGACTTGACCATGCTTCCACAAATAGCACCATTATTTTTATTTTAAAAAAATATTTAATTAGAAATTATAACTCCGAATCTTTCCAGAGTTCAAGAAGCTTTTCTCAACACTGCTAAAAGATAAAATACAGTACAATGCCATAAGTCTAGTAGAATTTATATTTACACGTATCGAGCATTTCTTCTCCTGGGATGCACTTTTAAAACAGATTATGTAGTAACCTTCTTTTAGACTTGTTTCACATACTCACCGTCACACTTACTGTCACAACCATGACAAGCATTTCTCAAAATTCCAGGAACATATGTAAAATCAATTAAAATACAAAACGGAAACTATGTAAACGTCACACCTTGGATGTATTGATCCCAACAAATTAAGCATCTAAATCAAGAAGTAAAACTTCCATATCGAAGACCAATCTCCAAGGACACCAATCATTCAGGTAAGAAGGCTAAACAGAAGAACAGAAGCTAGAACTGGCTTCAACCTTTTAACTGTGTTCAATAAGATAAAAAGTACACAACAGAGTTATTGTCCAACATGTAATTTCCGTGCCAAAGGAGAACAGGTTCTGAACACTTTGTAATCTTCTGATCACTAATCATGCTAACCTTATTACAAATGACTAGCATTAGTTTTCCAATACAATTTCAAAGCTTATTATAGCTGGTCTCTTCGATTGTGATGGGGTCAACATCATAGAGATTTAGTTTCAAATTCTCAATCGGTGGCACACAAGCCATTTTACTTTTCCCTTAAGATTTCATCACGAACTGACAAAATTGTGTTTCTTGCATTTGCCGGTTGCACAAGGATCTCAAGTGCTGCAAGATAGTGAAAATGTTATTAGCATAAACCCATGTTAAATTCTAGAATCTAGATCAAAATTCCACACACAGAAAACATGACGACGAATTTATTGCCATTAAGTTGACTTAGATGCATATGTTCACCGGCTTACCTGTTTCAAATGAAACCTCTGCAAATTGTAGTGGGGAAACTAGTGTTCCAAATAAGGACAAAGCATGATCTTTGCCCTTTTGAACCTGCAGCAAGTCAAAAATACTATTGATCAGTGAGCGATTCCTATTTCATAGTTAACAACATACTACATAGTCTATTTGACTACAATAAGTGCCCATATATTTAATGTGTGTTTATTATTGGAATGTAATCATATATATTTTGAAGTGTAAATTACTAATTAGAAAGCTCCAAAATTAGGATGTGGAGAAATTTTACTGAGCCTTGACATGTCAATTAGATTGTTGCACTCTCTTCTTCAGTAAACGCAAACATTGGAAAGAGTTCACAAAGGCAGTCCAGGCTCTTTATGTGTTCTCCCTTGAAGTTTAACAATTACAACCAACCAATAAACCATTCCCAACATTCCAAATCATACAACTGGTAAATCACGAAGTCGAATTGAATTGTTTACAAAACTCTTTTGCACTATCTCTTCACATCTGTCTAATTTCCTTCAACATGGTAATCCACTGATGCTTCAATTTCTACTGACATAACATAACTGTAGAGCTCTTTTCGAGTTATTCAACACTAGTTAGTGCCTTGTCCCTAGCAAGCATCGTATGACTAGAGCACAACACTTCAAAGTTAAAGTCATGAATGCAACCTTCAAGCTAATACCACTCAATTCTTCACTGTCAAAATAGAAGTGCATGTAAATCGATGCTTCTTGGCATAACCAGTTCCATCATATGATGGTACAGGAATAGTTGGTCTTGAACTTGCAACTTTAGGTAAATATGGGGGGTTTAATTCCTTTCTGCAGCTCCCAACTGCTGGGAATTAGAGCCTCTACTGTGCTCATAATACATAGCACTGAAGACTTCTCAGAGCACCTTGCCCTGTACTCTCATATGCACCTCCTCATAGTACCTCTTGTCACTGTTTAAGTGATGCTTTTCTTATACAAACTGTTTATTTCCAATGGCATTTTTCTATGACGGAATTTCATTCCACATTAATACGTTTTCTGTTGTAGGGTCAGTCTCAATTTCTAATTACTCCCATAGATATTTGAATACTTAGGAATGACTCTGTTAGACAAGACCCTATGCCACCCTATGCCATTGTTTCAAGCTTCCTACTGTCTGGCTGATGAATTGTCCATCTTCTTGTTAGCATCTAGAAGAATACGCTTCCCATGGGCTAAACTTTTCCATCTTGGAAGTTGACCCCAATCTGCCCATTGTTCGACATTCTGACAAAACACCATTTCCAGTCAATCGAACATGTTTGTATCCTTCTGCCATCCAAGCATTCAGGCTCCTGAACATTTAAATCACAACAGCTTGGGCCCAAATTAGCTTGTCACATCCCAAACTTTTGGCTCCCTACTACTTTGCTTATGTTCAAGAAACTTTTGCACATGGTTTTGATTATGAAATATACTTTCCATTTATGAGAACTAAGTGGAAGATCTAGAGGTTTATGAAGTTTAACAAAATAAACTATATGCTTTCAAACTTTTGTATCTTTATATATGCAATTAATCATGCTAACTTGGTGGGAAGTTAGAAAAAACACACACACAGGTGGGAACAAAAGGTAATTAAGTTTCTACTTGCATATGCTCAGCTATGGCACTAGGGGGAAGTCTCTAGAGTATTGAAAGAAGTGTAAAATGAAATATTATGTTATAATTCAAATCCCATTTTTATGTATATATGGAAAAACTCATATGGGTTATGCAACTTGTTTCAGGTTTGGAAACAAAAAGCATTGTTATCATAAGTTATTAGTGTGAGGCTTTGCATCTGTTTTAATATTAACTACTATGATGACCTAGTAACATGCATCCAAAGGGAAAATAAGAAAATAATTAAAAAGCAAAATGGATGAAACGGGGGAACAAATGGAAGATAGAAAGATTGAAATTACTTTGACTTCCATAAGATCAGCAATAGTGCAGCTATTCTTGAAGGAAACATTTTTTATTTTCTTGATTTCGCGATTTAAATGAAATAGAAAGAAGGGGTTTGTCACGAGGAACGAACTAAGAAACAAAAAGAGGAAGAAAATACTGCATGTGTGAGAGAGAGAGAGAGAGTTGGGGACTGCATGCTGGCTGTTTAGACTAATCATTATAATGTTTACCAGATTTATCGATTTTAATTATTTTTGTTTACTGACAAGTAAGTTTCCTGTCATTTTATTTTCATCTGAATAATTCTTCTGCAATAGAACATTTTCTATGTGAGATTTGATTTCCAACTTGATAATTGATCTGCTTCATTTTGCTGATATCTAAAGATAAATGCTTATCCTCAGAGCGGAGAATTTTGATTTTATCTTTTTTTCTTTCAAATCTCAGAAAAACTTAGACAATTGCATCATAAAATCCAGCTTTTGCCACAAAGTTGCATTGATTCTCTTTTGTGGAATTGAACACTGCGTGCATGTTTGCACTTGACCTGTGCATGAGAGACTTATATATGCTTATTTAACTTTTTCCAGTTGTGCCCTGTGTTTGTCTTGTAGGCTGATTTGGATTGAATAGAGATCAAATCTCTAAGTGCTTGCTTGTTTGAAGGTTGGCCATTATATGCTCAGTGTACCTCCTTGCACGAGGTATTGTACTTATAAGAGACACCAAATGACTTGATTTTTGTCCTCTCTTTTGTCTTCTTGTTGTGGACATATATGCCATTTAGGACTGCATGGTAAATGGAATGTACTGGCAGCATTCTGATCTTTGGGGCTTTGTGTATGAATGTCTTCATAATTCTTTATATTTTATAAATATGTTCAATGAAAGTCTCAGATATTTAATGAATGGTCATGTCTTGGAAGATTGTCAATATAATTATGGATGGACTTTCCAAACCATCAAGTTTTTTATGTTTTTATTTTTGCATGTTTGATTGATTATACTTTCATTTAGTAACACCATGTTAAAGGTTGAAGATGATCAAGGAATAAAGGGACTGATTTTATTAGTACCAACCATAGTTGAGAAAATCGGAATTGGATTGAAATCGGCATGGAAAAAGAATCGGAAAAAATTGGGAATCCACCAAAAAAAAAGAAAAGGGAAAAAGCGAAAATCTTTCAATGTTTTTTTTATAAGATTTTAATTTTTTTATTTTTAACTATGTAATTTAAATGAACTTGATAATAATATATATTAATATATATATATATATATATATATATATATGTTTTAATTTTAAATTTTTTTGTTTTGTAAGATCTTATTTTCGGTGCGAACTGATTGGGGGAAGTATTTGGGCCAACATCTTTGCCCTAAAACTCATTGTGAGGAGTACCCCAGGAAGATTTTTTAATTTTTATTTATTTTTTATATTATTATTTAATTATTTACATTGATAAATTTTATAGTGTTAATAGTATCATTTTATTATATTATGACATTAGTTATTTTTAATTTTTTTTTATGTGGGATTGATATGGGCCCCAATTGTGTTATCTTATGACTACATAGTGATAGTGATATCACAAAAAGCCGCTCTTTAAAAAGGTTAAACAATTCTAAGAATTAGGATCCACTCCCTTCACAAGCAAGCAAAGAAGATTGATCTTCTGCTCTCTTATCTTAAGCCAGAAAACCCAACTAGATGAATGGAATGCCCTATCTTATATAAGGTGTGCTCTTCAACTCCCCTATTAAGGCCAACATCCCCACCCGAAGACCGGCCAAACAGGCAAGGGATAGGGATATAATTTCGATGCTTCTTCTTCGTTTTCTAGTCATCATAAGAACGAATGGATGTATGTATGCGCACTGCAATTCAACTCCGTCCCCTCCCAGCATATGTCAGTTGACAAATATGGCACCTTCCTCGGTCCCTCTCCTCAGCCGCTCAACTGAAATTGCATATCTAGATAGATAGTTGATGACACTCACTGAATCATAAATAGAGAGGATCCGTTTTTAAAGAGCTCCAACTAAAACTAATCTTTAATGAGGAGGGCTGGACGCTTGATTCCCTAATCACAACAACCCCCTCTCCTATATAAATTTAGCATTCAATCAGCTTAGTTTTAGAGTTATTTACATGATTTAATTGAATTGGACTTTGAACGATTATAAAGAAGTCGTTCTCAAGTTCACTACATCTTCTCTCCGATCCGCCTAGGCACTGTGAAACGCGTTATGGAATGGAATTCTCTCTATTTTTAAAGCTGATTCTTTAGGTAGTTTCAGTCAACTACACTTCTTCTGAGGCACTTTCGTGGAGTGTGTAACCATACAGGATCAGGTATTGATTCGAAGTGGCTTGCTTCTTCGGCGAGGGAAGTTTTTAATATGAATGATAGAGAGCTTATTCAGAGGTGAATAAGGTCGAGCCTTTCCAGAAAGGTTCGATGGTTGGGTCAATTAGATTAGGTTCTCGAGGATAAAAACCTTGTCATTTTTGGAAAGCTTTAAATTCAAGACTTAAAATCACGTCTCCTCTCCTCTCTCTATAAAGGTAAGTAAAGCCCTCTTCCCCACCATTTAAAAGGGGTGGGCCTTTTTAAAACACGACGGGGCTTGATTTAAAATAGAGAGAGAGAGCAGGGTTTTATTTGATTAACAGGTCTAATCATCCTTAGGGAAAGGGTAGAACCTGGTCATGAATAACTATGATCTTCGAAAGAGCCGCATGAAAAAGCATCTTTAATTGGGAGTGGTTCTTTTTGGAGCCAAGTCCCTTCAATCTTAAAGAGCCCTATTATGTTGTTAACCTAAAGTCCTTGTTGACTTTGAATAAAGAGGTACAAATCTGACTTATGGGAACAGATCTATTCCCATGATGAGCTGCATAAACTGCTACATGTCGTACGAGAGCCAACCAAGCCCTTGTTGACCTGTAGCTTGATGAGCCCTTGCTGAATAAAATAAAAGGTCATGAATCTCTATGATCTATGGAATTGTTCAGTCCTCGAGAGATAATGGAGATTATGTTTTTATGTAGATAATAGGGCTCAAAGTTATGGATAATGGAGATGTTTTCATTGTTAATAAAGGGGGCTAGTTGATGGGCTTCCTTTTGTCCTTGGTTGCTAAATATAGGCAAGCACTCCCTTCCTTTTAGAATGGATAGGTTAATTTCAACCTTAAAAAGGGGGAGGAGACTCTCGTTAGGGAAGGTTATCTCTCTTAAAACTGTTAGAAAATATAGCAAAATTATGTGCAAGCAAAAAAACACAATAACATAGGAAAAAACAGTAACACAAATTTTACGTGGAAAACCTGCAATGTGTAGGAAAAACCACGGGGCAATGGCAGCTTGATCTTTTATTGATTTCGGCAAAATTACATTCAATCAACATTTACATGCAAGGAGTCATTCCCCTTTTATAGAAAAAACAAAAACTGTTCGTTTCCTCTTCCAAAGGAAGAGTCCAAAAACTATTCGTTTCCTCTTCCAAAGGAAGAGTCCAAAAAACTGTTTGTTTCCTCTTCCAAAGGAAGAGTCCAAAAAATTGTTTGTTTCCTCTCCCAAAGGAAGACTACAGAATACTATTTGTTTCCTCTTTATAAGTTGCACCACCATGCACCTCTCTGTTGAAGAACATTGGAGATCTAGATATTGACTTCACCTCCTAACATTCTCCCACTTGAAGTCGATATACAAGAATTCTTTGCCTATGTTTTTCCATCCAAGTGCCAATTGCCCAATGCTGCCCTTATCACATTTTCAGCAAGCCCGGAGAAGTTCTGCACCACTCAAACTTCTCTGTCTTGACCGACTTAGTAAGCATATCTATAGGATTCACTTCAGTGTCGATTTTTTGCAACAGGATCCTACCTTCTTCCACCACATTTCTTATAAAGTGGTACTTGACATCAATGTGTTTCATGCGATCATGGAATGTTGGGTTCTTCACTAGCTGAATAGCACTTTGGCTATCACAATGCAACGTAATTTTCCCTTGCATTACTTTGAAGTCACCCAACAGTCGCTCTACCCAAATTGCCTCTTTGTTGGCATGAGTCGCTGCAATATATTTTGCTTCAGTGGTTGATAAAGCCACCACAGACTGCAACTTAGAAGCCCATCTCACAACTCCACTAGCAAGAGTGAAAGTATATCCTGTAGTGGACTTTCTCCCATCTCTATCTCCACCATAATTAGAATCCACAAAACCTTTAACTTGCAAACTATCCGATCCGTAGTAAATAGTAGCATTTGAAGTGCCTCTTAAATATCTAAATATCCACTTCACAACATTCCAATGCTCCTTACCAGGATTTGCCATGTATTGGCTAACTACTCCCATTGCTTGGGCAATATCTAGTCTGGTGCTCACCATGGCATACATGAGGCTTCCTACTGTCGATGAATACGGTACACAAGACATACTTGTCTTCTCGCTTCTGTTCTAGGACACCTGGTTGGAAGACAATTTTAAGTGTGAAAGAAGTGGGGTACTAATCGGTTTTGCATTCTGCATATTGAAGCGTTGCAAAATCTTTTCTATATATGACTTTTGACTTAACTAGATCTTTCTTCCTTTTCTGTCCCTATGTATCTTCATCCCTAAAATTTGGTTTGCTGCTCCTAAATCCTTCATTTCAAATGTCTTAGCCAATTGAGCCTTAAGATCAATGATTTTCTTCATGCTGGGACCTGCAACCAGCATATCATCAACATACAACAACAAAATAATAAAACTGCCATCATCAAACATCTTATAGTATCCACAATGGTCAGCTTCACTCCTGCTGAAACCTTGGCTCTTCATGAAGGTGTCAAATTTCCTGTACCACATCCTTGGCACTTGTTTCAACCCGTACAGAGATTTCTTTAGTCTGCAAACTAGATGCTCTTTGCCTCTTTCCTCATAGCCCTCAAGCTGATCCATATAAATCTCCTCCTCGAGATCACCATGCAAGAAAGCAGTCTTTACATCAAGCTGCTCCAGTTCCAAATCCTGTGCAGCTACAAGTGCAAGTAGAACTCTAATAGTAGTCATCTTCACAACCAAAGAGAAAATTTCATTAAAATCAATACCTGACTTTTGCACATAGCCTTTTGCCACCAAGCGAGCTTTATAGCGTTCCAAGAGCCCATCGCTGTTCTTCTTCACTTTGTACACTCACTTGTTTCCAACAGTCTTTCTTCGAAGTGGGAGATCCACAAGTTCCCACGTTTTATTCTTGCGAAGTGCCTCGATTTCCTCCTCCATGGATTTCCTCCACTTTTCTGGCATTCTCGGACTCTCTAGCTTCTCGAAATGAACTAGGCTCACCATCATCAGTTAACAAAGCAAAAGAGGATTGATAAAAATGAGAATACCTTTCCAGACACTTTTGTGGACGTGTAGATCTTCTAACCCAATGATCTGTTGATTGTGGCTCTTGGTCTTGACTGTTGTGGCTGCTCTACTTGCTGTTCTACATGCTAGTCAAAAAATTCAGCATGTTGGTCAAAAATTTCAGCATGCTGATTTTCATTTTCATCTTCGTTCATGTCTACTTCAATTGGTACAACATTAGGTGTTTGTTGTACCTCCTTCCTTTGCATGGATTTTTCATCAAAAATAACATCTCGGCTAATGATTACCTTGTGGGCAGTAGGATCCCACAGTCTATACCCCTTTATTGCATCTCCATAGCTGAGAAAAACACATTTGCTTGACTTCGAGTCAAGTTTGGACCTTTTTTCTTTAGGCACATTGGCAAATGCATCACAACCAAAGGTATGCAAATGAGAGTAATCAAATGTCTTACCACACCAAACCTCCTCTGGAATCTGTCCATCCAACGTAGCTGTAGGTGACCTGTTAATGAGGTAAACAGCTGTATTAATAGCCTCTGTCCATAACCTTTTATCCAACATGGATGCGTTGAGCATGCTTCTTGCACGTTCCATGATTGTGCGATTCATCCGCTCACCCACACTATTTTGTTGTGGAGTATATGGTACAATCTTCTGGTGCTTAATTCCTTCCTGCGTACAAAATTTATCAAATTCCTTGGAGCAATATTCACCCTCATTATCTGACCTAAGACATAAAACAGGCTTGCCCAAACTTTTCTCTACTCGAGTTTTGAACTCTTTAAATTTCTGCAAAGCTTCCGACGACTTCAAAAAATAAACCCACACTCTCCTAGAATAATCATCTATAAAAGTCAGAAAATAGATGGCACCATTTAAGGACTGAGTGGGGACTGGTCCAAATATATCAGTATGTATAAGTTGCAGAAAATCAGAACTCTTACCGGGGCTTGCGATGAAACCGAACCCTCTTTTGTTTACTAAAAATACAGTGCTCACACAAGTCTAAATTGCAAGACTTAATCTCAGAAAGCATACCTCTGTCATGCAGAATTTTCAGACCTTTTTCACTCATATGACCTAGGTGTTGATGCCATAACATTACTGCATCTTGAATCAGAGTTGCTGCTGCTTGCATGGTTTGTCACCGTATCACCGCATAAACGATATAGGGTCCCATAAGATTCTCCCTTTGCTACTACAATAGCACCTTTGGTAATTTTGCAATAGTTGTTACCGAAAGTGACAGAATACCCTAGCTTATCCATCATCTTGATTGAGAGCAAATTCTTTCGCAAATCCGGCACATGTCGCACATCACATAACATCCTTTCTCTACCTTCGTCCAACTTCGATCCTTATGTCCCCTCTTCCCACAATTTCTAAAGGGTGATCATCACCCAAGTAGACCTTCCCACCACTATATGGCTGATATTTTTCAAGCCGGTCTCGTGAGGAGACATGTGGAAAGATGCACCCGAGTCCAAAACCCGGTATATAAAACAGATCTGTCGTTGTCGTTACTGAGAAAGCCTCACATGTTGCCGTCTCTCAAGAATTTACTTGTATCGGCTTCGGTTGAAGGCTGAAATTGGTTTTCACCATTTTTTTCCTTTTTAACCGCCAACAGATCCTTCTTTGAGTGCCTTGGCTTCCCACAATGCCAAAACTTCCCTTTCAGATTGCATCCTTTAGACTTATATTTGGATTGTGATCTACTTTGTTGACTCTTCTCAAAATATAAACCTCTCACAACTAGGGCTTCATTGGTTGAGAGTTCCAAAGACTTTTTCCGCCTCAACTCTTCTGCCAACAAAGCGGCTACCACATCATCAAATGTTAGAGCTCCTGATGATGAATTGCTGATGGTCATCACCAAATGATCCCAAGTCTTCGGGAGGGAACAAAGTAGGGTGATAACTCTGTCCTCATCCTCCATATTCACATTAATTGAAAACAGTTTACTGATAAGGGTATTAAACTCATTCAAGTGATCTGCCACAGATGAGCCCTCCTTCATCCTTAGGCTGTAAAGTTGTTTTTTTAGAAAAAACCTTATTTGTTGCAGATTTCGTCTCATACAACTTTTCAAGCTTCTTCCAAAGGGCTTCCGTGGTCTTTTCTTCAACAACATTGAACAAGACGGAGTCCGCTAGGCATAGACGGATTGTAGAAACCACCTTCCTATCCAACGTTGCCCACTCCTCATCTTTCATGCTTGCTTGGTTTACTCGCGACCCCTTTCAAGGCTAGGGCTTGGTCATTTTGAACCAACAAATCCTCCACCTTCATCTTCCATAGGGCGAAGTTCCTGCCATAACACTTTTCAATCTCAAACTTGGTTACACTTCCAGTCATTGTTGCAGCTCCCACTCGCACAAAACCCTAGGTTCTGATACCAAATGTTAGAAAATATAGCAAAATTATGTGCAAGCAGAAAAACACAATAACATAGGAAAAAACAGTAACACAAATTTTACGTGGAAAACCTGCAATGTGCAGGAAAAACCACGGGACAATGGCAGCTTGATCTTTTATTGATTTCGGCAGAATTACATTCAATCAACAATTACATGCAAGGGGTCATTCCCCTTTTATAGAAAAAACAAAAAATGTTCATTTCCTCTTCCAAAGGAAGAGTCCAAAAAACTGTTTGTTTCCTCTCCCAAAGGAAGACTACAAAATACTGTTTGTTTCCTCTTTATAAGCTGCACCACCATACACCTCTCTGCTGAAGAACATTGGAGATCTGGATATTGACTTCACCTCCTAACAAAAACAAACCCTTTGAAAATAGAGTTATTTGAAGAGAAGACTAAACTTTTGAGCACTTTCGACTGGCCCATGATATTGGAATAATGTTGCAACTCCCTTTTAAAATAATAGAGAGGACCTCTCCCCTTCAATTGTCTGATTTTAAAAGACCGTGTTTTTCTCTTATTAAAGGAAAGGAAAGATATATAAAATGATTTGTGACTTCGTACAAAATCGAAAAGAAAAAGAAGGGCTTTTTGGGAAGGGAGTGGAAGATAGACGAGAATAAGGATTGCTCTTTGAAATAAAATTCCCATCCAGCCATAAGTTGGCCATTTATAGGTAGGACTCATCCCCCTATCGATGGAAAAAAGATTGGGAAGAACCTTTATCTTTTAAGGTGAAGGAAATCAACCCATTTACCATTTTAAGGTGAAGAAGATTATAAATCATCTTTAAATGTTAAAAATTGGGCATCATTCTTTTTTCCGAGTGCATTCTTCTAACCAAACGATCGCTAGCTAGATTTGGAGGAAATGCATTATAAGGGTCTAGGATCAGTCGATACATAATGGTATGTGTGGGGTTGGATCAAAACAAGATGGTTCGTGTCAGGGAGGAGGGAAAAGGATAGATTGATCATGCTTGAATAGTCCGCCATCAGATACATCATGGTTGACTAGGGATGGGCACCTTTTTTAATAGTTGACCATATGACTGAAAGCCTTCCTCCTAAAGTACACCATAGTTCCTTTGTTTGGGTGGGAATGAAAACGATGGTTTGGAATAAATGCTATAGTTAGTGATCCTACACTATAGTGATTGGTAGCAGGAATAACCCTTCTCCCCTACTTGGTCAGCCTTGCCTATCTTTTCAAAGGGAAAAGGGCCCTATATATCCCTTGTGTGCATAGGAATCAAGTAACAAATTTTATTTTAAGCTCGTCCCCTGCACTATATTGAAGGGGCTTGATCCGTTACGGAACGAGGCAAAGCGATTCCTATCCTTACGGTATGTGCTGCGTCCTGAAGGCTCACTCCCTCCCTCCTAAATATGGCAGGATGAGCCTTTTTAAGATTGTCAAATCCAAAAACAATCGTCCCTATCCTGCATCTCATGAGGATGGAAGTACACATCTTTGCATAAGATCGAGAATAGCGCCACGGTTATGGATAAAGAACTCGATATGAGATACACCTAGAGAAATACCCTTTTTAGAGGGGGCCTCTCTCTCAAAAGGGAAGAAGATAACTTTAGTGGATCGGGGAAGTGAATCTATACCTCTCATTCTAAAGCGAATTTCTCTCCACCATAAATAAATGAAGTGTCGCTCTCGTCTAAAAAAGCCAAAAGTGAACTCAATCTTTTAAAGCTCCCATGAGCTTTAAAAAGGATGGATATGAGATCTTTTTTGAAGTTGATTCCAAACCATTCTTTAAGAGCGCCCAAACTAATGATTCCAATGATGATCCTAGTGATTCCAATGTCAATGATTTCTTTTTCAAATGCTCTCCTCCCCTATTTTAAGAAGGGCCTTTTAAGATGAGGCTCTTCCCTTTAAAATTGAGAGGGCCTTTTCCATAAGAACAAATTCCAATGATTCCAATCCCAACTAATCTATACCATGATTTGGTCAAGGTTTCAACTTTAGGGCAGGGTAAAAAAAAAAGGTTGAAACAACATGAGCGATGAATTGGTTGGTAGTTCTCGAGTGAGTCAAGGGTTCAGTTGTAGAAAAGGTGAATCCTTAAAACCGAGCTTATATAAGGTCTTCCTTTAGCTCACAAAGGCCTTGAATTGCCTAAAAAACTATCCCCTCCCCTCTATTAAAGTAAATCTTGTTCATATTATCGCTTTCGTCAGTCGATATAGTGAGTTCAAGTGATCTATTTGAGATCAATACTTGTGCATAATGATGGAATGTACGTATGGGGGCCCTAGACCCTGCACTCCAAGGTCTGGTAAATATAGATGCTTCATGTCGTCTATACCTTTTCCTTAGCCTGTAATAAAAAACGGGAGGACCCTCTATTTTAAAAGGCCCTTTTAAACATGGGGGAGCATCTCATTATAAATCTTGATTATACCTCGAACAATGAATAGATAGGTCGAGCCCATCATACGATACGATACAATATTGCTCTAGTAACATGAGGGCTTACTACCCATTCAAACAATAACTTATCCATTCAAGATATTAAGTAGGATTCTTCTTCATCTTCCCTTAAGGAGTCGCCCTTGCATGGAGCTGTATTCACTTATCCCTAGGCTCATACCAACTCTTAAGGGTATGAGTGGGTGCTTTGGATAGTTGGTATTCAAACTTCCCCTCTATTTTGAACTAGTTGCGACTTTTAAAAGATGGAGAGTTCAAGCTGTCTATAATAGAGCCTCTCGCTATCTTAAGATGCTAAACTAACTACAGAAGGGAGAGGGCGTCACTAGAGAAGGCAGGTCATCGCTATATCCACCATCAATAGGGGGATAGATCTTACCATCAATGGGAAGGGTGACCTGTACGGTTATGGTATGGGTTCTTTATTCATACGAATGGTGCTCAACTCAACTCAAAAAAGTATATATTGAGCCAAAATAAATGAAGTGTTGCTCTCGTCTAAAAAAGCCAAAAGTGAACTCAATCTTTTAATGAGATCTTTTTTGAAGTTTATTTCAAACCATTCTTTAAGAGCGCCCAAACTAATGATTCCAATGATGATCCTAGTGATTCCAATGCCAATGATTTCTTTTTCAAACACTCTCCTCCCCTATTTTAAGAAGGGCCTTTTAAGATAAGGCTCTTCCCTTTAAAATTGAGAGGGCCTTTTCCATAGGAACAAATTCCAATGATTCCAATCCCAACTAATCTATACCATGATTTGGTCAAGGTTTCAACTTTAGGGCGGGGCAAAAAAAAATGTTGAAACAACACGAGCGATGAACTGGTTGGTAGTTCTCGAGTGAGTCAAGGGTTCGGTTGTAGAAAAGGTGAATCCTTAAAACCGAGCTTATATAAGGTCTTCCTTTAGCTCATAAAGGCCTTGAATTGCCTAAAAAACTATCCCCTTCGCTCTATTAAAGTAAATCTTGTTCATATTATCGCTTTCGTCAGTCGGTATAGCGAGTTCAAGTGATCTATTTGAGATCAATACTCGTGCATTATCATGGAATGTACGTATGGGAGCCCTAGACCCTGCACTCCAAGGTCTGGTAAATATAGATGCTTCATGTCGTCTATACCTTTTCCTTAGCCTATAATAAAAAACGGGAGGACCCTCTATTTTAAAAGGCCCTTTTAAACATGGGAGAGCATCTCATTATAAATCTTGATTATACCTCGAACAATGAATAGATAGGTCGAGCCCATCATACGATACGATACAATATTGCTCTAGTAACATGAGGGCTTACTACCCATTCAAACAATAACTTATCCATTCAAGATATTAAGTAGGATTCTTCTTCATCTTCCCTTAAGGAGTCGCCCCTGCATGGAGTTGTATTCACTTATCCCTAGGCTCATACCAACTCTTAAGGGTATGAGTGGGTGCTTTGGATAGTTGGTATTCAAACTTCCCCTCTATTTTGAACTAGTTGCGGCTTTTAAAATATGGAGAGGTCAAGTTGTCTATAATAGAGCCTCTCGCTATCTTAAGATGCTAAATTGACTACAGAAGGGAGAGGGCGTCACTCGAGAAGGCAAGTCATCGCTATATCCACCATAAATAAGGGGATAGATCTTACCATCAATGGGAAGGGTGACCTGTACGGTTATGGTATGGGTTCTTTATTCATGGGAATGGTGCTCAACTCAACTCAAAAAAGTATATTTTGAGCTTTGAATCCTATTCTAAAAGCGGTTTTTAGATTCCTTAAAGAGATCCCCTTTAAAATTGGATCTTTATTCATGCGATGCAATTGAGCTTTTGAGGAATAACTGAATAACTACACCTTATGGATTCATACCATGACCCTTTCAAAATAGAGAGAGGTCGAGCTCTTAATAATAGAAGAGGTCTTCAAGTATTGGAATGCTTTTTGGGGCTATTCCTCTTCCTTATGTGGTAGTAAGACCTAAAAGATGAATGAAAGAATCTCTTGGAGGTATTGGAATGAAATGATCGCTCAAGTGGTCGAGGTCATTTATTGTCGGTCACCTCTGGGTCGAGGGCCCCAACACCTTAAGAGGTAGATAACTCGTCGGGAAAAGGAAGAATGCCCACGTCGAGCCCCCCTTTTTTAAAACAGAGAGCCTCCACTTTTTAAAAGCTAGCGAAATTTTTTGTTTTGATGAAACCATAGAGATCGATTTATTCTTTGTTGGGGTGCACATCATAGATAGTTGTTGGGGGATGGGCGAGAACCCCTTCAAAGTTTATAAGCTTCTTGGTGATAATGAGCTCAAAACAACTTATTCTTCCTTCTCTTGAGTGGGCTTGATGGGAGAGAAACATCTTCTTTCTCTTAAAGGGGGGACCTACTTCTTTTTGTTAAAGATAGTTGATGGGAGGGGGAAAGGGGAGCGACAAGAGACTTGATCGGGTTAGGGACTTGACCTTAAAAGGTTAGAGACTCGACCACTTTTAGATAAGTCCACCAATTTCATAGTCTATAGTAGCTAGTTATTACCCAACAAGCTAATTCTCAGATCTAAGTGAGCTTTTTAAAGGGGTTTTCCATATAAAACAACAAATCTAGGAGGTTAGCCAAGAGGTTTATTCCAGTCTACAATCACACACCCGGCTCCAAAATCTTCTACCTCTTTAATGAGTTGTTACCCCTTTCTTACCCTTTTAAATGGTGGGGGAGAGGAGAGCTTTTGAACCTCTTTGAAGTTCTCTCGTCCCTAGGTAGAGGTAGTTGGTGAGCTCTTCCCCTGCCCTCAAAGCGTAGTATCGATGAAAGGCTAAGCTGATCAACGATTTAGATAGTCAATGAATGCTCGGCCCTCTCCCCTCTCTTTTCAAAGCCAGATATAGAGCGCTGTCGCTTTGGGATTAATAAGAGCGAGGGCCCTATCCCTATTGAGATATAAAGCACTAAGATATAGAGCACTGCTCCATTATAACAAGGGCATCCTCTCCCCTTTTTAAAACAGAGAGGTACTAACCCCTCTCTATTTTAGATAAAGGGAATCCTATAGTATTTTTTTGGGAATTCAAGCTCTAAGCCCCCCATGTTTTGCCTTTAACATGGGGCTTAAACGGTGGGGGAGAGCGCTTTTAAACCTATAGGTTGCTTGAAATAATATAGAGGTTCAATCGATAGGTCAAGAGGGTTTTAATGTATGTAATAGACTTTGATGGGGGACACCATGCACTCGACTTGAATGGGCCCACCTTTTTGCTGGAAACAAACAGAGGAGAGTAGGCGCACCGGCCACCCATTATTTCTTTTTCTTGCTCAAAGTAACTCAATCCTAAGTCTTCTTGACTAGCGCGAGTACAACCTCATTTCTGTCCTCGGTATGGTTCTTCTAAAACGGTTCAATGCCGATTTAATTTCAAAATAGAGGAACCTCCTCTTATTAATGTTTTCTTCTTCCCATTAAAGATTTCTCACATTAGAATGGGCTCTTGATCTATAACAGATAGATGATCTAGCTAAGCACCTATTCAAGGTACCTTCATCACTATCCATTGCATCTTGAGAGCTTGGGATTTCTCTTATAGGGCGTTTTTAAGGCTCTCTATTTTAAAAGGGCACTCGAACTCCAATGAATGATTGGGCCGACCCCCAATTTATTTAAAAGCCTGGTCTTTACTAAAGGAGATCAACATCTTAAAGATCCCCGCCCCCCTCTCTATTTTAAAAGGTGAAAAAACCCTCTCAATTTAAGAAGGGGCTTGGTTATAGATAGAGGGCAACAGTCATTTGTTCGTTCCAAATACTTGTTTGAATGAAGAATTCTTCCGTAGGTTGTTAATACATAAATAATAGACTCACTCTTTTAAAGGCTTGTTGCTTCCTCAAAATAGAGGTAAAGCCCCTTTGCTCCCCCACCCCCACCGTTTAAAAGGGCATTTAAAAGGGTTGGGCCCCACCATTAAAAAGGCAAAGGATTGGGCCGGGTCTTTTTAAAACAAAATAAAACAAAACCTTTTATTCTTTAGCCGGCCTCGACAAAGGACACATTTAACAAGCAAGGGATTTCTCCCGTGTCAAAATGGATAAATGAATAAATGTCTAGTTCCCCTTAAGAGCTTAATAATAAGTAAGTGCGGCTTGGCTTTATGTAGAGAAGAGCAAACCTCTCCTAATTAAATGTTTTACGAGTAAAGCTCGCTTCTAAAGCTTCCTTGGGTGAGATTTCAAGGTAAGTGAGTACATAAATGACTTTTCTTTTCAAGGTCGCTTTTTTAATTAATAAGCTGGGGAATAAAGGGTTTTACTTATTCAATCGGTTGAGGGTTTATCTCCTTCGGACCTGACCCTCTCCCTTATGAAGGCATCTTAAGTTATTACAAACGTAATATGAATCGAGTGGTTTCCTCTGGATTGAGCTCTCCCTCGTAAGCTTTAAAAAGGGGTTTTAAAATAAAAGGTTGATCTCCTTCTCTGTTTTAAAAGTGCTCTTAAAAGTTTACCTTTTAAATTAAGCTCCTTTCATTTAAAAGTTGTTTTTTAAGGCCCTCCCTCAACTCGTTATAAGGATATAGAGCTTGGATTCAAAGGGTCTAGTGCCCCTTTCAAAACAAAGAGCAACCTTGGTAGTCTAACACAACCAATCAATTGCAGGTGGAAAACTTCTCTATTTTAAGGTTATTCGGTTGTAAAATGATCCTAGAACTTTTTAACGGGAGAAGGGTTACTCTCGTGATTCCATGTAAAAAGGTCAATCACCACATCCTAGGGTTGAAGAGGAAAGGAAGGGCGGATTCCTACGTCCAGCTTAAAGTTTTCAAGCTGTTGTGGGAGAGAATAGGATAATTCATTACCGAGAGAGTTGTGCCTTGACAAGGCATACGACAGAGGGGTTTGAACTTGCGACCATTAAGAGAGGTCCTTTAGAAAAAACTCGCACCAATTAGGCTATATCATGGTATAGCTCTTGGGAAATATTATCTATTCTATACAGCCAAATCATTAATTTGTACACGGGTATAGATAGTGTCTCCCCATTCCTTGTTGGTCTCGCAGAGTGATGAAACCGCCTAGCCCCCCGCTCGTCTCATCATTGGTTTCCTCTTATATAAGGTTCGCGTTTAAGGTTCTTTCCAAATGATTAGGAGGCCTTGGTCGCTTCAGAACTTCAAGGGGGTGCGGAAAGGTGGGCCAAAATTAAAAGGCTATCTATGTCAAGTCTATCTCTTGAATCTTTGTCTGTTTTAACCAAGTAGTTGCATTCTCGTGTCTATGTCCTACTGCAGCTTGGACGAGTCCCTTAGTATGATTACGAGGATTGAGTCTTTCCGAAATGTGAGTAAAGAATGTAGAGCTCTTTTGTCTAGAGCGTGATCATATGATAAAATGATAGAAATATGACACACGAGATTCACTTCCATTCAATAAAAAACCTCACGCCTCATTCGTCGAAACAAGGTGCCTGTCCTTCAACCCTCGAACCAGTGGAATTCATCATTTTCGTTGGTCCAATTCAAAGCCATCGTAGGAAAGAAAAACAAGGTGCCTGTTTTATGAAGGAATAACAATGGTTTCGATGGGTGCAGGATTTGGACCTTGGAGAAAGAAGGACTAGAAAATGGAAAACCTCTCTTAATAAAGCTTAGGAGATGGCGGTAAGCATTACGAAAAGGGAGAATTTGGAACACTTATGGGATCACGATCATCAGTAGCTGCATCACAGTCACAAAGGTCAAAATCTTCAGCTCAATAATCTTAATCTTCATCTCTCTGATCCAAATCATAATCTCTCTCTTAATTATCAGAATCCAAATATTGATCTCTAAACTTTGAATTTAGCTATTGATCTAACTCTTTAACTGGTTTAAGGTAAAGCAACTGGATCTTGGTAAAGAATATCAGAATCTTCCTATCGATCATGAAAGATAGGATTTAGATAACAAAGATATGAATCACGATCATCAGGAGGAATTGAATATCAATCTCATCCTATAATTGTGCCTGGATCATTTGAAGCTAGTTGTGATGCTGTTAGTTCAATGGGCGTTGTTGTTGGATCACTGGTATTAGAAGTTGCTGCTACTACTAGATAAGTTGCTACTGGATCTGCCAATATAGAGGTAAGGACCATAGGATAGAAACAAATGGATTTGCTTTTGTCGTAGGTGCCCTTGCCTCTGTATTTGCTTCTTCAACTGCTTCAATGGCCGCTTGTGGTGAATGAACATGAACCATTTCTTCCATCTATGCTTCTATTTGCTACTTGGATGCTTCCTTTGCTTCTCGATATCGATATTTATCTTTATCTCGCATCCTGGATCTTTATCTAGAATTGGAAGAGATATTGTTGGACAAGGTGGTGCTAGTGAAAGACCTGGTAAAACACCAAAGCCTGGTGGTGCATCATGCATGAAGTCGAAACAAAGGTAGATATGCAAAATCTCGGAACACATTATCGATGTGCATAAAGTGTCAGATGTGCTAAATTATGATATATGCCCTTATGGCCCTTATGGGTGATGCCTTAGCCTCTACCTTTTAAAGGGTGATACCTTTTATGCTTCTGGTGGAAATGCAATAGGATCTACTACTATAATATAGGTGGATTGAATGCTTAAATTAGATATACGTATGGATATGCTACTTAAATTGGTACTGCAACCCT
Organism: Wollemia nobilis; assembly: GCA_028583015.1. Classification (NCBI taxonomy): domain Eukaryota; kingdom Viridiplantae; phylum Streptophyta; class Pinopsida; order Araucariales; family Araucariaceae; genus Wollemia; species Wollemia nobilis. Next base: position 10,970 of record JAQPPZ010012509.1, on the reverse strand, counting down.
AGCTACTGGCTTTCCAACAACGAGCTCTGGATCTGGATCTGGATCTGACAACATACATACCACACTACCCCACTCGGTTGGTGACCATGCACCGCTATAGATACTAGATACCATAGTAAGGGTGACAACATTATTAGTAACGGTAGTAACCTATGCATCGTATAATGATACAAGCGCTCCCTCCTGAATCAAAAGACAACACCAAAAATGACTGCATCAATGACTTCATTTGTGGCTTAACCATAAGGAAGCAAGAGCGGAATCAACAACATAATTGAACTCGTAAGCAACATAGTCGACTGTGGAATCAACAAGATCCTATGCCTTTGTTGCCCTTGCTACCGACCACTTCAATGGGTTATTTCAATGGGCAATGAACTATCGAACTGTTGCTTCTGAAATTGCTCTCAGGTATGGAACTGCTCGCTTTGGCACTGTTGGTTACGAATCTGCCATGAGGAAAGGATTTGTTGTTATTGTGCCCTAGACTTGCAGACCAACATTGAAAGGCCGGAAGGAAGGAATGCCTTCCGTGCCAATCTCCGGAGAAGGCCGGCTTCCTGTGGGGTTTTTTGTGTTAAGATAAGAGTGCAGGAAAGAGATAAAAAATGCGGAAAGAGATAAAAGTGCAGGAAAGAGATAAAAGTGCAGAAAGGGATTCCAAATGTGATTGGAGTTGGGTGGGGGGAATAAGCAGCATGGCGACGAATTAATCACCACTACTAACAGCATTCATCTACAAACATACATCGAAACTACAGCTATCAGCGATCCCATGTATCCTCTATCTATGCATTCCAGGAATACCTGGCCATCAAATGCTGGAGTCCAGAGTTTAGTACAACAACAAGCAATGACACAAGAAACATGAGGCAGAAATGACAAGGAGAGACAACATGCAAGATAAAAGACAGTAAGCAGAGCCAAGTATATGTCTGTATTTGAGGCAAACGCACAGCTACAATTGTCCCCTAGCAGTATATTCCCCTTCCACCACCTACAATGAAAAAGTGGTGGGTATTTATAGCCTCAATTTCCCCCGATTACATTCATGGGCACAAAGTCCCAGACAAGACAATAGCTGACACGAGCGGCTGAGGAGGCCGCCGATGTCGACTTCGTCGGGCGGAGGACTGTACTTGCGGCATGGTTTCCCTGAAGGCTGTACAACTACGTGGCAGCGCGTTGGGTCAAATATTTGGTCAGCAGGAATGCGGGTAGGTGCGGCAGATGGCACTTCACATCGGCTTAAATGGTGGTAGTTGGCGTAGATAGTGCAGCCCATGCTTTGTCCTTTTCCCGGTCAAGTCTCGGCTCGGATCCCGAGGTTGGACACTTGTCAGATAATGATGAGTGACACACGGCTGCCTTGAAAGGCAGTTTATCCAACTTCGCCCGAGATCTGAGCGCTGTCGGGTTGCGCAGGTAGAAAACAACGCAGTTGGGAGGGTCTTCTTGCCTTAGTCATTTTTCTGGGCCTGCTTCCCCAACTGCGCACCGGTCAGAGGGCGCACCCCGACTTCGCTGCGAAGTCGGGTTGCGCACCGGCACTTGTCGTCTTCTCTGCTGTTCGGACTGCGCACCAAAAAGGGGGCGCACCCCGACTTCGCTGCGAAGTCGGGTTGCGCCCAACACTTAGTTTATTTTCTGCCATGCTGCTTCCCTAGTGCGCCCAGGAAGAAGGGCGCACCTCGACTTCGCTGCGAAGTCGGGTTGCGCCCCAACACTTAGTCAAATTTCGCTCACTTTCTTGTTTTGTCGCACTTCGCACTGTCCCTACTGCGCTCCAACTGGAGGGCACACTCCGACTTCGCGGCGAAGTCGGGTTGCGCCCTGACACTTAGCCATTTTCAGGGAACACTTGCTGGAAAAACTTTGAAAAACTGAAAATATGGCACCCCGTGCCAAATGTGGCAACATTCTTGGCGGCTCGCGGGGTGTCGAGCTCGCCTCGACGCAAGGACCCAGGCCTTTATCCATTGGGCAACAGAGTCACCCTCGCCGTCCTCTTGATATTCACTGCCGGCAGCAACTTCTTTCTCAAACCCTTGGCACCCATGGCCCTCCTGGAACACTAAAAAAAACCGCATAAACTAAAATAAGAAAACAACTAAAACTTTGCATACTAGCCGGATTATTTATATTATTTATACAAAAGTTTGCAGCATGATTGGCATGCCGCCAACACACATCTTGCTTTGGTTGCCTATAGGTGAACCTGCAGTGTCCGGACCAGATCTGATTGTACTTCGGATGATCTTTGAAGTCCGGCTGGCCTCCCAACGTTTTCCAGGTCGCGAACATGGTGCAACGTGGCAGGTTATCATTCATGCCGGTACCCATACAATTGATGAACAATGTGGCAAGGAGATTTGTCAGACGGAAGCCTTCTTCGGGTACCGGTTGCGGTGATGGTTGGAGCCAATACCACCGCTCTAGAGAGTCCACCACCTGTGGGCTCTCAAGCACGAGTTCCTCCAACTCCTTGATGCGATAGCAGGAGCTTTCCGACGATAGGCCTTTTGTCGGGGTCTCCTCAGGATCAGCATCTTGGTGAGGCATGCTTATTGGGCTTTGGATGAATGCTTGCATGCTATGCCCTGAGACACAAAAAGGGTGCAAAAATGTGCCCTCTTTGTGTTCAGAATTTGCCACTGGATTTTGTTCCTCCTCTTGGTCCGTCTCCTGATGGAAACTGCAAGAAACCATATTATTCATCATTTGGGCGGTGTTTGCATATTCCCACTGGTGACTTTGGACGAGATCTGCCTCTTGAGCTCCACACAGTTGCATTCTAGGGCTTTGCATATTATGAGGGATTTGCCCTGGTGATTTTGCCAGATGAAGGCAAGCCAGAGATTCACCAACTCGGGCTTCCATATTTCAGCTCAGTCAGAGTCGCCAGGTGTTTTTGCCAGATGAAGGCAAGCCAGAGATCCACCAAACTCGGGCTTCCTAAAAATATGGAGACTGTAGGTGAACATTCATTTCTCCGCTTGTGAGGTCAAGGCTGCTCACCAAACCTTGATTCCTCCGGGGTGTCTTCTATTGGCTTAAAAAAAAGGGCGTCTGCGATCAAGAAATCTGGATCTTCAGCTCAGTCAGAGTCGCCAGGTGATTTTGCCAGATGAAGGCAAGCCAGAGATTCACCAACTCGGGCTTCCTTATTTCAGCTTCGGATTCGTCTATGCGAGCTTGGCGGTCAGCCGGCCTGACGCGCTCTCCTGGAACGGCAATGTCAATTTCGTAAAGGTCAGGCTGATTTCCCGGATTCCTTGCTCGCCACCTTCTCGTTTGCATGAAGGCGTTAGGACCGGTCTTTACGGACTCAGAAAGTATTCAGGTTCGTGCAGAGTCGCCAGGTGCTCTGATTTTTAACAACAATGAAGCGAGCACTCGTGCTTCGATTCTGTTTGGGGGTGGGAAACTACCATGTCCCACCGGGCGTGCCAGAAACTGTTGGTTACGAATCCGCCATGAGGAAAGGATTTGTTGTTATTGCGCCCTAGACCCGCAGACCAACATTGAAAGGCCGGAAGGAAGGAATGCCTTCCGTGCCAATCTCCGGAGAAGGTCGGCTTCCTATGGGGTTTTTTGTGTTAAGATAAGAGTGCAGGAAAGAGATAAAAAATGCGGAAAGAGATAAAAGTGCAGGAAAGAGATAAAAGTGCAGAAAGGGATTCCAAATGTGATTGGAGTTGGGTGGGGGGAATAAGCAGCACGGCGACGAATCAATCACCACTACTAACAACATTCATCTACAAACATACATCGAAACTACAGCTATCAGCGATCCCATGTATCCTCTATCTATGCATTCTAGGAATACCTGGCCATCAAATGCTGGAGTCCAGAGTTCAGTACAACAACAAGCAATGACACAAGAAACATGAGGCATAAATGACAAGGAGAGGCAACATGCAAGATAAAAGACAGTAAGCAGAGCCAAGTATATGTCTGTATTTGAGGCAAACGCACAGCTACAATTGTCCCCTAGCAGTATATTCCCCTTCCACCACCTACAATGAAAAAGTGGTGGGTATTTATAGTCCAATTTCCCCTCGATTACATTCATGGGCACAAAGTCCCAGACAAGACAATAGGCGACACGAGCGGTTGAGGAGCTACTGATGCTGACTTCTGTCGGGCGAGATCGTTACTTGCGGCATGGTTTCCCTGAAGGCTGTACAGCTACGTGGCAGCGCGTTGGGTCAAATCTTTGGTCAGCAGGAATGCGGGTAGGTGCGGCAGATGGCACTTCACATCGGCTTAAATGGTGGTAGTTGGCGTAGATAGTGCAGCCCATGCTTTGTCCTTTTCCCGGTCAAGTCTCGGCTCGGATCCCGAGGTTGGACACTTGTCAGATAATGATGAGTGACACACGACTGCCTTGAAAGGCAATTTATCCAACTTTGCCTAAGATCTAAGCGTTGTCGGGTTGCGCAGGTAGAAAACATCGCAGTTGGGAGGGTCTTCTTGCCTTAGTCATTTTTCTGGGCCTGCTTCCCCAACTACGCACCGGTCAGAGGGCGCACCCCAACTTCGCTACGAAGTCGGGTTGCGCACCGGCACTTGTCTGTCTTCTCTGCTGTTCGGACTGCACACCAAAGAGGGGACGCACCCGACTTCGCTGCGAAGTTGGGTTGCGCCCCAACACTTAGTTTATTTTCTGCCATGTTGCTTCCCTAGTGCGCCCAGGAAGAAGGGCGCACCCCGACTTCGCTGCGAAGTCGGGTTGCGCCCCAGCACTTAGTCAAATTTCGCTTGCTTTCCTGTTTTGTCCCACTTCGCACTGTCCCTACTGCGCTCCAACTGGAGGGCGCACTCCTACTTCGCAGCGAAGTCGGGTTGCGCCCTGACACTTAGCCATTTTCAGGGAACACTTGCTGGAAAAACTTTGAAAAACTGAAAATATGGCACCCCGTGCCAAATGTGGCAACATGCACTATAACTGGATCATTTGGATCAGTCAGTTAAACAATCCCTGTTGTTGGATCTTTAACAAAATCTACATCTTAATTAATAGGATAAACTTTTAGCTATGCTATTGGCTCCACGAGATCTGCTAGGTATCAAATTGCTTGCTTCGGTCAAGATCCATATTTTGAGGGTAGTGATCAAGAGCCCGGTTCTTACGTTCGTAAGCATGACCCAAACCTTTGTGATCCATATACACCATAAGCAAAGCAAGCACCGGATTTAGTTGTTCCAAATCGAGAACTAGCCCTAGTAGCAACAGAGGCAAGGATGGCAAGAGCAAAGCAAGTAGTAGACCTGACAACATATCGAGTTATAGATCAAGACTCAACATAAGATCCATACCTAGTATTAACACCAATAGGAGCATAAGTAACTAATATGTAATAAGCATCAGTAACATACCAAATAGTAGGACTAAAACCATAAGCTAGGGTTGCAGGAGCAGAGCCATAAGCATATCCATATGTTGATCCAATCAAAGAACTAACAGTAGATCCATTAGTACCAGTAGCATTACCAGAGCTAGTCTTTGATCCAGTTGAAGAACGAAGAATCAATTGACTAAGTTATAGTTCCTTAAGCATAACCAGTAGAGACCACAAATCCATATCCGTATCCAATAGATACGAGGGTGACAATACAAGTACCAACACCTATAGAAGCAAAGGTATAAGCATAGCCAAGACTAGTAACAAGACCAGTAAACCCACCAACATAAATATCAGTATCAATAGCAGCATAGGAAGCAAGGGTAGATCTAGTTGAAGGACGAGTAGCATTAGTAGCGAAGATGGGTATAAATTATTCATAATCAATAGCACCTATAGCATATTAAGTGCTTATAAACATACCTATAAGCAAAGGCAGAGATAGTAGCATAGGCAACACAAACTAGGATTGTAGAATGTTTATTTTAAAGTTGTTGCTTATTCATACCCGCATCCAGTAGTGTATCCAGTACCAAATCCTATGGAAGTACCAATAGCACAACCAATAGTATCAATAGCATCTGTAGCTAAGATGGAAGTATACCCAGTATAAGATCCAATAGTTCCAACTTATCTACAAATAGAAAAGGTATCTATTGGTAACACCAAGAACAAAGGGAGGAGAATAGGCATAAGCAAAGCCATAAGTATAGGTACCTAGTAGAGTAGTTTACCCAACATCTATTACGGGTTCTTCCGTATATGAAGCAGTTGAAGCACCAGTATAAGTACTAGAACCATTATCTTAATAATTGGTCCAGTTGATGATCGATACCTAGCTATGTATGATCTAGTTACATATCCATTAGTATTAGCTTATCCAATTTTATATACTCTAGCAACATTAGCAGTAGATATAGCAACAACATATTAAGTAGCAAATCCAACCATTGATCCAGTAGTCGATCTAGCTTTTGATAATGGCAACGTTATTGATGATGTTATTGAAGCACCACTACCACAACCAATAGTAGTTGTTGAACCAATAGCTCTAGATTGAGAGTCGGATGCACCAATAGTCAAGGCATAGCCGATTGGTTTACCATCACTAGAAAAGGCAAAGGTAGCAGCATATGATCCACCACCATTAGTAGATTAGTTTGATCAACACCTGACAAGGCACCTACACTATGGACACTATTTGGCTTTGGCTTTGCACCTGCTGGCTTTGTACCTGGCTTCACATCTTCTGGCTTTGGTATTTCTTCATAGTCTGATGCTCATGGTAGAGATTCTCAGTTTCATGATCAAGATCGTGATAGGTATTTTAGTGATTGAAAGGACGAGTTTGAATTTAGGGATTGAGACCAGGAATAGGACTCTATAGTACAATACCCTATGGGACCAAATGCTATAGGACCAACATCCTTACTTACATATCCGTAGCCATCAGAAGTTTCGGCTCCAAGAGGTGAAGATCTAGCACATTGAGACTTGGTACTAAATCTAGAGTGAGATCTGGTTCAAGAGTGAAACCCAACAAGCGAGGCATAGGTGGTAGCCATGATCGTGATAAAGATAGCGCTAGCTGTTTACCTTACAACAAAAGGCAAAGGCTTTATTAGTAGTAGATCCATTTTTATAGGCATAGCAAAGGCATACGTAGAAGACAGTTGACTACCACCCGGAGGGGCAAAGACAGGAGCAGGAGCAACACCAAAAGCATCAAGAAAGGTAGGAGCAAAGCCAATGTGATTTAAGTTCCTTATTGAGACCTGTATCCTATAGCTTCCCTTCATATGGTTATAGACCTAGAAGTAAAGGCAGGAGCATCCTTTCCATTTGGAGAGCTAGAAGCAGGAGAGCTTGTTGTTTACCCATAAGCAACAGTTAAAGGTACAACATCAGTCGTTTCAACAAGTGGGTAAGCAAGGTACATACAAATAGGGTGTACTTATCTCCAAAGTGCTTGTTTAGGTTCAATCCTCACTCTTACAAAGCCCAAACCTACTAAGAGCCAATATAATGACTAGGTGTGCTAGTGACAGGTCCTAGGTTTTGGTTCTAGCTGGTTCTAGTTTTTGTTTATTTATTTATGAACTGGTTACATAAGATTTAAACAGGTTCTATCCACATTACATATTGATTACCTATTGGTATTATAACAACTTCACAATTATGCATGTATCCTTTGATAAGATTTAAACCTAGATCTCTTCCTTAAAAATCAAACATTTTAACAGTTGAGCTCAAACCATTTGATTACAACAATACTTTATTTGTAGCCTAGTATTGCATTCTTTAGTATTTGTTACTGTGAATTTGATACAATTTTAATGTTTTAATATTTAAACCTATAAAACCCTGAAAACTAGTTTAACATCTCAAACTATTTGCCATGTTTTTTAAGATTGGTAAAGCACAACTACTGTTTGTTTCGTTTCAAGTTGCCCTTAAGTGCTGTGCCTGATGCTAGAAAAGCAATGTCTAATACAACATATGCACTCAAGATTGCCTGCATTTATAATCATTAATGAAATTCAAATAATCTTTGATACTTGTGTTATTAAAGTTGGGTGTTCTTGTCATATTTAGCTGCATCTAAAGGATCTGTTATTCCTATTGTGCAGGATGATTCCTGGATATTGACTGCTTCTGGAGATCAGACGGTAAGCTCATTACATTTTATTTGGTCAGTATGAAATTTATGATATTCTTACAACACTTAATTAGATACATAATGGTTGCATTGATGCCCATTTTGGCATAGGCCATGCAAAGAGGGAGATGTAGTGGTTCAAATCCTTTTAGAAAAGAGAAACATTTAGGGTTAAAGTGCTAGGGACTCAAGTTAAGTTGGATTCATTGAAAATGCTTTCTGCAAGTTAAACAGTGCACCATAATTTGATCGAGGACTAATTTTAGAAAAAACATCTAAACTCAAAAAAGGATTAAAGCTGCAGGCCACCTACTTGATGTAGTTTGTTGCTTAAGAGGTGGATAACATTTGCAATATTTATATCAAAACAAGTATCGTTATTGGATACACAAAGCTGTTCATAGTTGTAATAGTGTTTTTGGGCAATTAAGCTTTCTAGATGGCTTCTCATAAGTGCATTCTAAAAGCATGGAGTGCAGAACCTGTATGATGTATAAAAGTCCTACTTCGTGTCTTCTTTAAGGCACAAGTTAGGCAGAAGAGTATCTTTTGTTTTGAATTTCTTATTCTAACAGGTTTTTTCTTGCATTTTGCAGGTTAAGCTGTGGGATGTGGAGGCTAAGGCAGGACTCGGTATTATGAGATGCCATACAGGAAGTGTCAAGTCACTATGTGCACATCCATTACAGTCTGGAAAGTTTGTATATTCTTTGAGAACCTGCAATCATGGTAAAAGCATTTTGTCTACATCATGCAACATGAAAATGGATGTTGCATGGTTAACCAATGCCTACTTCCTACTGCAATTTGTATTCAATGAAGGCATCCCATTCAATTATTGGGTCAAGTGCTGTTAACATATTTTAACTACTGTGCAACTTATTCAGGAAGGCAACATTGTCACATATCCCATTTGAGCACTATCAAAAAATGTCAACCTCTAGTTTTTGAATGTTACTTTCTTGACACCTCCCAAAATGTTGTACCATATTTTCATTGACATGCCAAGTCAAGCCTAGAAACCATTTATGAAGAGGAAGAACTCTTTCTTATTTTTAATCACATTTTTATGGTTCAGTTTTGTTGGTTTGTAATGGAATCCTTTACAGTTGTATTAAACTGCATCAAATTTGCAGTATTTGGGATATGTATTTGTTGCTTTTGTAGAAGGCTTCTATTCAAAAAAACAATTTGCTTCTTAGGATTACATTGCAAACTTCTTTACTTCACTTGAAAACAAAACATAAGAGATAACATGCATTTTAACGACTAATCATCTTTATTTTATTATTATTGTTGTATTGTTATGATCTTGCTACTGCTCCTCTGAATTAGTTTGGTTTCTCTACAGAACTCTTTGTGTCAGGCTCAAGGGATGACATTATTGCTCTTTGGGACATACGTTGTGTCTCATGTTCATCTGATGAAGCTAATGAGGAACATTTTCTGTAAGAATTGTTATCTTTGAGAATCTGATAGAATAAATAGCCGACTTCTGAAAACACTTGCATTCTGTATTAAGTTTTGGGGGTGATTCATTCAAATTTTTCTGAGTAGAATAGTTGGTTGTAAGAAATGACTCTTCTCATTCTGTTTATAATTCACTGAAATTATATGTTGGTATTAGTCCTATTGGCAGTATAACAGATGCACATGTTGCAAATAATGGGAGGAGAACCCCACGGAAAAAGGTATGATATTACAGATATTGTCATCTTTGTCTCTTTTTAACTATATTATCTGCTTCAAGAATCTAAATTCATTTAAATTTGTAAACATTCAGGTTGCTTCAAAAAGCATAACAGCCGTTCTGTATCTTAAAGATGAACGTGTAATTGCTAGTGCAGGAGCTGCAGAAAGGTGATAATATCATTCCATTCAAACTACTTTTTGCCAATTTATACTGGTTTTAGATGCCCAGTTTTACTGATCAATTTAACAGATTGTAAAGGCAAATGGGTTTCTGGTTGAAAAACTTTAAAGCACTTTTGTGGTACCATCTAATCTATAGGTCGTGTATGCACAATTGTGCATCAAACTTAATCTTAATTATGCCAAGGAATCAGAATCAACTTTCACAGCCAAATAATGTGGCCAGGACAAACAAAAAGTTGTTGTTCAGTTTTTGTTCTGTAAGATTCTTGTGCATTAATGTTTTGAGCCGCAGTAACTGAGTAACCCTCCTGGAAGGTTCTTGCAAGAAAGTTGAGAGGGTTATAGTAATGCAAGACAATCACCTCTGTAAAGGGCAAACAAGAAAAATATGATTGTTGAAAGCACTTATGAAATTGAGCATATAACGTAACTTCAATTCCATGATTGCAGGCAGCATTCAGATTATACAAACAGGAAAGAAAACTCTCATAAATCTGATTTGAATGAATACATGTAGAAAATGAACACTGGTAAAAGCCGAAAGATTAGCGGTGTCTCAAACATGGACACCGAATGAATTGAATTGTGAATGCCTTTATATAGTGGAAAGTTTTTCTAGCTTCTTAAGCAAATATTTGAACTAAAAGCTTCACCCCATCATCTGTTTAATTAAAGAATACTGGAAATGAATCAAACTTTACTTGGCATTTGAAAACAAAATTTTCTTTTTAATCCCTATATTAACTCGTTAATATTTTTATTCACATACAGGTAACATGTCATGGGAATTTTAATTTCCCTTTTGCATAATTAATTATAATGGAAAATATGCTATGTCTATAAAATCAGAATCAACTGAATCTTCTGTGTTTTTTCTTGTTTCCACTTGCACAGACGCCTCCATTGTGTCAGGTCATTTTCTATACTACCATAATTTTGAGATCCTTTGTTATTTTGCATAGGCGTTACTGTAAACAATTTATTTAAATTATCTTGCAATTTGTTTAAATTATCTTGTCTTTTATACC
>JAQPPZ010012508.1:0-49526 GCA_028583015.1 Wollemia nobilis | reverse complement strand
TCCATTAGCAATAATTCATAAACAAATAAGAGATGAGAGGTTTTCACATTGGCAAATTGGGAGAATCCGACCATCTGGGTCGTCCCAAAATGGCCCCAATTACATAACCCCCCTATTTGCAGGTGTTTTGCAGGTCTCAGGATCCGACATTGGAGCAAAGAGCAGGTCAGTTTCTTCAACACAGAAGAATTCGTCCCACCCAGGGACGAATTGCAGTCAGAATTCGTCCTGCCCAGGGACAAATTCCAGTTGAAGGTATATTGGCTAGCTTTCTCAGTGGTAGTGGCCTTCTGGTAACTTTTCTTATCTTTTGTCAAGTTTTGAAGCCGTTTGGACTCACTGTATTCACTGTTTCAGGCAAATGTTTACATTCATATTTCGTTAGTTTTAGAGAACAAACACTTTTCATTTGCGGCAGATGCTACTGACATCTTGGTTGTTTCTTTGTTCGTAGGAGAAGCAGCGGAGGTTAAGAACCCATCGACATCGGCGGCGGCATCATCTTGGCCCGCCCATTGCAATCGTGGGCACGCGGAAGGAGGAAGACTAAGTCACACATTGTAACAAAGACAAATTTAACGCTCCTAGCCCCTAAAAAGGGAGGAGACGTCTATGTAACCGAGGATAAGATATTTGAATAAAGAGGGCTGTGATTTCTTTACATCTTTTCTCTCCTTTCCAAATTGTCTCTTTCCTTTGTTTTGGCGCATAAGGTTAAAGCGTTACATTTCATCTTACATTGCATAATTAGTGTTTCCTTTGCCCGGAATCTCGTGCTTTCAAACTATAGCAGAATATCTATTCATAGATTTAACTAAAAATCAATAGCACACAATACGACATATATACATATTTTTGCACAAGCAATTAGTAGGAGTCCAGACAATCTCCAATTCTCATTCAAGAAGGTGTATAGTCTTGAATCAATACAATCATGTCAATTATAAATGCCAAAGAGTTTACCCATAGAATGACTTGCATTCTAGTATATATAGATTTGCAATTATAATTAGTTACACCCTCATAATAGTCTAAGAAGTGGATTGTAGGTCTGGTAGGTTGTTGTAGTGTGTGCGCTCATTGTATTTAGTTCATCTTGTTTCAATTTATTTAGAATTATGGTATTGATGTGGCTTGGCCTTATTTCATCTCAATAAGTGGTGACCTTTATGTCTTCCTCTGGTGCAAAGGATCATCTAATAGGTTTTTTTTATTCATACATCCTACTACCTTCTCAATCGCAATGGAATAGATGATATTTGGAAAATTTCATAGCCATTATAAATTTATACCTATTTTGAGCACGTTCAAGTGGCATATTGCACACTTTTGTTTGATGTCCTTTTTAGCTACCTCATTGCTAGATGTTGGGTTCCTTTGTTATTACTATTCGATAATTTTGCACCTCCTACTGACATCAGCATTCAAAACGATTCGACATCATGAAATATTTTAGCCAGATGTTGGGTGCAACTCATGCCTTAGGTTTTTATTTTTTATTAGACTATGTTGAGTTTTTTTATTGCCTTTGTTGACATCATTGCTTAATTTCATATGGCATTTTTAGGTTACTTTACCTGATAGACTAAGCTAATGTGTTGAATGTTGAATTCTTATACTCATATAATTTTGCATTTTATATGAGGTCGGATGCTCTTTCTCTTTAAGTTGGATTTTTTGTTTCTTCTTGTTGACATCGGCATTGCTATCCACTTAGGATATTGCATGTCAGGTGTCGAATTTAAAATGCACTTCTATTGACATCAATGCTAAAAAATTTCTAGCACCATGACTTAGTCTAAAAATTATGGTTTGTATTTATTTGTTGTTTAGCTATCGAATATCAAATAATTTAGCAAGGCCTATTGACACCATCATTTAAAATCTCTAGTAGTGCTTCCATACATAGTAATATTTGCATTCCTTTTCATGTATTTATTAATTTGGCCTTTGTTGCAGCTATTAGAAAACCTTTTATAATAGTGTGCAGTGTTTTGTAAATATAACATTTATCTCTCTTTTAAGAGATGGATGTAGGTGATAAATTTTACCTATAGGTTTACTTTCATGTTTCTTTATGTTTCCTATATTTTTACTTTCATTGCAATTCCTTTCTCTACAACACCCCAAAAAATTCTAGCCTTAGCTCATGAAGTCCCTTGCACATCAAATATTAATCAAATGAGGAGCCAACCTCAATTGAATACCTTAGAGGTTACCTCATATGCAATTCCTTTTGCACATGGTTCTTCCTACAATGTCACCCTACGTGAGGCATGGGTACCCTTGGCATGTCGATTTTTAACCCCATGGGTAGGTGCATTATGATATGAAAATAATCTATATAGCATGTATTGTGGGATGATATTCTATGTTTACCCTACCAAGTAAAGAAAAATAATCTTAACTATAATCTTGGTGAAGATCATAGTCAATCTTCTTGAAGAGAAGCATTGGGATATTCACCTACCAACTCTACTAAAATAAAAATACTTTGAAAAAACTATATAACAAAAGATAAACCAAGATTCTAGTGGGGGTCTTTGTCTCATAAGCTTGTTGAAGCACTACCTCCCTACTTGATAACTCTTTCTTAGAGGAAAATGTCTAAAAATATATGAGTGAAAATCTTATAACCAAAGCCTTCACTTAAGCCAATCAGCAAGAGCTAGTGCCACCACTAAATTGAAGAAGGAAGAGTAATTGATAATGTAATATGACATCCATGTTAAACCATCCTATTAAAAAAATTTGGTGTGGAATGATAGAGATATCTAAATTGTATCAACACTACCTAATGTATGGGATCCAATTCCCACTTTAGCACTCAAGTTTGAACCTTATTTATTGAAGGAGGATGTTATCACCTTGAAGGAACATTTGCACCACTTCGTGAGCTTATGCATAGTGTAATTTATTGAGAAGCAAGATATAGCCCTAAGGCTATTAGAAGCCTCTTTCAAAGGGAGATCTTGTTAATGGTACCTCAACCTTATCCCATAATTAGTTAGAAGCTAGGACCAGTTGGGAGAACTCATAATAAGTAGATTTAGATAGAAGACAAATGGGGTGTCTCTCCTAGAATAACTTGTGACCATAAAGAGAGTACCTATAGGAGCAATGGATATTTTCAATATCTAGTTCCATAATACTTGGTAAAGGATCTCTGACAAGATCTTACCACCTTTGGGTATGGAATTTATATACTATTTAAAATCTTTCAAGACTAAAATTGCCATGATGGTCAAGTCTATGGGAGGGAACTCATTATTGAAGGCCTATGAGATAGCCATATAGGTTGAAAAATATCTAATCTAGATAGGAAGGCTTGATCCTATAACCTCTCTACCCTTATTTCCTTCCATTCAATCATCGTATTATCCCTCTCCAACTATACAAACCACCACCAGTTTGGCTATCCCAGTCTCATGTCTAGAGCAACCTCAAATTCCCACTCTTTTGTTGCTAAAATTGATGATTTGTATAATATGATGAGAACCTTCTCTATTGATATCACAACCTTGAAGAGGTAGCATAATATCCAAAGGTTTCCCTACCAAAGTTACCCAAAGGTTTCTCTTAGCAAATATTTGTCACATGGGATGAAGTGAAAGTGTATGCCATACTGGATGAAGCCAACCCACCAATTTTTATGAGGACATAAGTTTTATTGGAATATATCACTAAGGCCAAGAGAATGTATTTTGAAGAGTATGGGATGTCTATCTGATAGATACTAGACCCTAGAGAAGGAAAGCAAGCAATCAAAGGAGTACCCCAACACAAGCTACATTGGATAGGTAGACCTAAAAATCTTGATGATCATAAGAGTAGCCCCTGAAACTCTAAGGCAACCTATTGTAGATTCATCAAGGTCCCCTTCAATGGGAAAAAGATCTAGATTTTTGACATCATCGAATAACATTTTGAAGGCTCTTTCTATTGGACCCTTTAATATGGTGGAGTTCCTATTTGTTATCATAATACCATCATGCTCATAGGATTAACAATCTCAAGGATCATAAAAAAAATCAATAGCATGCATATATCAAACTCTAATAATGAACAACAAACTCATTGAAAATATTATTGAAACTACTAAACCAATGCATAAATGTAAAGCTTCTTTGAGTTAAGTATTACATGGCTTCATATTTAAAATATACATACAATAGAATCTTCATATTGAATGACTCTTGACATTTACTCTCCTCAAAATCATGAGAGAGCCAACTTTTCATGTTTCTATTTCTTATAATAAATCTCACATATTACATAAAGACAAAGTATTTCATGATTGTATATAATTTATCACTCCTAAAATTGACACTTTACTCATATAACTCACATTTAATAATAAGAAAACTCACACACTTAACTTCACACTCATTTACTTAACACATTCTATAGACTCAAATATTAAACTCATCCTTGTAGACACACAATTTTAAAAAGCCTAACCAACAACATCCTCAATCAAGGCACCAAAAAATACATCATCAAGACACCCTAACCATGGAAAATTGGACATCAAATTTGGTATTTTTCATCAACTTCTAAGTCTACTAAAACCATTTATTAACTTACCCTCACTAGCCTTTTGATCAAGCAAATTGAATCAACCATCTTCATACCCAAATTTAGGGTGTTTGTGGCCCTAAAAGTAAGGTCGTATTTAGGACACATGTTTTCCTATCAAATCATCTCAAAAATTCACAAAAAATACCACCTTAGATTAGGCTTGAAAATATCATTTTGATGAGTATAGATATGCCTATATTTGGACATCGATCAATGCCTCAAATTGAACAGAAACTATACCTAGGCAAGGTAGTTGCAAAAATACCACAAGTTGGCAAAAATGCTAGTGGCAATTTTGTACACTTGTGGAAAATTTATAAACCATTCATTTCAGGTCATTTGACCAATCAACCTAACCATTTATCATATTTGGCATTTTTTGTCAAAACAAGAAAAAAACATTTGGCATAAGCCAGAAGCATGTGGATTCCTTCATCCCACTACACCTTTTGATCTCACATGCTCCAACCATGAACCAGGCCTACAAATTTCAAATTTGGTTTTCCTTGATGGATTTTTAAGCCTTATACTACCATAAAATATCATAGGTTATATCACAGAGGTCCCAAATATGAAATAGTCACAATATAATAGTAAGGTCAAGATGATATTAATATGAGTAGAATAATATGAGAAAATTAACGTGTATATCAAGGCTTATAATAAATCAAATAACCTTCAATAATATGTTGAAATATAGATGTAAATAGTATGAATCATTCATGTACTAAGCATGAAGAACAACTTACAATAATAATTGCTCAAAAATGTATATAAGCTTTATTACTTTTCTTACAGTATGATATCAATATGATTATCTCTATGTTTATATCTATATTCTAGAGCATTATCTCCATAATATAGCCATAGTGATATGAATCTTTGGATACTTGACTATTGTTCTCCATATGTCAAGTCTCATGACTCTTAGCTTATCTACTCGCCACTTGTATACTTGATGAACACATGACTCTATAACAAATGCACACTTATACATGACTCTTACACTTCTACTTGCACTATCTAATCTAAGACACTTATGCACATGTTTACATTACATATTTGCACTCTTACATATAAGACACTTGTGCACATTTACTCAACCTACACTTGCACTCTAACTTACATGACACTTGTGCATTTTTTGCACATTACAACTTTACATGACACTTGTGCATTTCCTATATATTCACACTTACATAAAAAGGAAAATATAAATCACGCTCTAAATTATAACTCAACCCTAATCTACTATTTACAAATGTACCATGAAGGTACCATACAGGTACATTAGTGTTGGATTATATTACATTATTTGGTAAATGCTAATATATCCCCATGGTACCTCCATGGTACACCTTGTAAATATTAGATTAGGGTTGAGCCTTAGTTTAGAGTGTGAGTAATACTTTATGTAATGTAATAATGTGTAGGAAATACACAAGTGCTATGCAAGTGTGTACGTGCATGAAATACACAAGCGTTATGTAAGGATGTGTGCAAGTGTAATGTGAGTCTATGTGCACAAGTGTCTTATATGTAAGACTGCACAAGTGTCCTTAGATTAGGGTGTGCATACAAGATAGACTCATGTGTATGCAAGTGTCAAGTAGAGAAGTCAAGAGTGCGGATTGGTTGGAAAAGTGCAATTGATCCACACTTGGCTACAAATGTGTAGCCCAGTGTGGGTTAATTACACCTCTGCAACTGATCTACACTTAACAACATAGGTGCAGTCGAATGCAAATCGATTGAAAAAGTACAACCGATCTACACTTGATTGCACATTTGCAATCGAGTGTGGGTCAGTTATACCTCTACAACCGATCTACACTTGATTACAGATGTGCAACCTAGTGCAGGTCGGTTGAAAAAGTACAACCGATCCACACTCAATTATAGAGATGTAGTCGAGTGCGAATAGGTTGCACTTTTTCAACTGACCCACACTCGACTGTGCAACCGACTCACACTCAACTATAGTGGTGCAGTCGAGTACGAATTGATTGCAATGTTTTAATTGACCCGGACTTGGTTGCACCTCTGCAATCAATTGTGGGTCAGTTGCAGGGGTGCAACCTATCAATACTTCTATCAATCGATTGCAGAGGTGTAACTGATCGATAGAAAAATCAATTGGTTGAAGAGAAGTAGCTGATTAGTAGAAAATTGTTTAGGAGGCGTAACATTAAGGGATATGTAGCTCAAATTGTCCATTATCAATACTAGGTGACAAATTTTTACCCATTACATCAATTCCCCTATGTAAAAAAAAAAAAAACTACCTACCCCTCCAGGTCCCCTCACTTGACGTAAATATTTTGAAAAAGTGGGATAGGGATTATTCCTCTATTAATAAATAATTAATTAATTAATTAATTAAAAAATAAATACCCATTGCCAAGCCTCTTTCTACCTATATTATTGTTGTTATTATTGTAAAATTTAAAATTTTCTCTTCTTTTAATTTGTTTAGATATCCTTAAAATCTTTGATAGAACAACACATTTACTATTAAAAAGTTATAATTAACATAAAATTAAATATTAAATAATATTATATATAATTACATTAAAATTATATTTAATTTTAAAACATTTATTTATTTTTTATTCTTTTAACTTTGAAAACCTTAAATTTGTGGGATATAAATATTTATAATGTTATACTATCCCTAATATTGAATGCTTTGTTTACTGGCCAAAAGTCTTGGACAATCCAATTGGATTTATTGAGCAGTTAACGTTATCAACGTTAATGCTATCTGCTGACATGACATCTTTTAATTGACAAATACTGATATATTCCATGCATATTCTTCGACGGGGGAGTACGCAACCTTTCGTTTCAATCAAATTAAAATAACCTCTTTGAAATTACTAAATGGCAGGTTCTCGCAATGTGATTATTTAAAAATTTAAGTTTATTTTATTTAAAAATATCCAAAAATACAACTATCACTCGAAGGCGTTGTGCAGCTGCCGGCAATATGATTATTTAAAAAATTAAATGTATTCTATTTAAAAATGTCCAATTATACAACTATCACCGGCCGGCCTTGTGCTCATTTTAATAAGAAAAAGCAAATTCAATTTAAAATTATTAATATTATAAAAATTATTAAAATATTTAAATTATTTATAAATTTTCCGCCTTATTATATTATTAAGTGTTCATAGCATATTCCAACGATGGCTTTAGAATTTGCTCATTTCAATAGGAAAAAACAAATTCTCTTTAAAATTATTAATAATTATTAAAATATTTAAATTATTTATAAATTTTCCGCTTCTTATATTACTAAGTGTTCGTAGCATATTCCAACGATGGCTTTAGAATTTGCTCATTTTAAAAGGGAAAAAACAAATTCTCTTTAAAATTATTAATAATTATTAAAATATTTAAATTATTTATAAATTTTCCGACTTCTTATATTATTAAGTGTTCGTAGCATATTCCAACGATGGCTTTAGAATTTTCAATAGATTCTCACCATCAACATTTTCTATTCATAAAAGAATCTACAATTTAAAATATTCCACATTAACACGTATTTATCGCGTTTCCACTGCTAGTCCCCTTCTCCTTCTATAAAAAGCCTTTTACACGCTATGCATTTTCACTTTCATTCTCTCACCCTCATGCTCCCTCGTATTATGGTCGTTGCCCATATCTGATTTGTCAGTAAAATGGCCCTCCCTCTTCACAAACTGAGTGCAATGTTGTTTGTTCTCCTTTGCATTTGTGCAAGCCCCTGCCATGGCCTGCATAACTGCCATCACAAGGAATCCCAAGCCCTCCTCCACTTCAAAGCTGGCCTCAATGATTTCCGTGTCACTCTCATTTCCTGGGTGAACGGAACTGACTGTTGCACGTGGCACGGCATATCCTGTGATCTCCACACCAACCACGTTCTCACACTTAATATTACCTTTTCTATGGACGGTGGTGTCATATCGGATAGCTTGTGCGATCTTCGTTCTCTCACACGCGTGGGATTACCGGGCAATCAATTAACAGGTACTCTTCCTCTCTGTCTTGGAAATCTCTCTCATCTTCTATCTTGATTTATGGAATAATAACTTGAGTGGGACAATTCCCCTTACTATTTGTCTGCTTACCAATCTTACTTATCTTGATCTCGCTAACAACCAACTCAGTGGAAGTTTACCATCTTGTATAGGTAATCTTTCTTCTTTAAAGTCTCTTCTTCTTACCTACAATCAATTGAGTGGAAGTATACCGTCTTCTCTAGGAAGTCTTTCGTCTCTAAAGACGTTTGATATCTGGTCCAATCAGTTCAGCGGTAATGTCCCAGATTCCTTGGGCAATCTCTCTTCACTCTCTTACTTAGATATTTCCTTTAACAAACTAAGTGGGACCCTTCCCTCCTCCCTTGCTCGGCTTTCCTCCCTCACTAGGCTTTATGCTGACTACGATATGTTCAACGAAAGCATTCCTTCCTCAGCATTGCCATCTTCCATACAAGTTCTCTCCCTGTCCCTCGACAACAATCAAACAATTTCGGAAACTTTTTTCCATAACCTCACCAAATTAAAGCAATTGTATTTATCCAATTGTGTACTGAACATTAGCACCTCATGGATCCCCTCTTTTCAATTAGACAGTCTGCACTTGGTATCATGTAAGACTGACGGGCAAATTCCACTCTGGATTTCAACCCAGTACTCACTTGAGGAGTTGACATTGGCCAACGACAACCTTGTTGGAGAAATTCCCTTTTGGCTATGGGATATTAGTCCATCCTTGTACTATATAAATCTTACATCAAATTACTTAGAAGGCTGCCTTTTTACAAATACTTCAGCTTGGATGCAGATTATCTACTTAGATTTGTCTAAGAATGCATTGAGTGGAGGCATCCCATCATTATGGTCTCCTAATATTACAATTTTAGTACTCAATGATAATTTTCTTACGGGTAACATTCCTCCCACCTTGGGCAATTTATCACGACTCCAAGTGTTAAGTCTAGCCAACAACAATTTAGATGGTGACATTCCATTCAACTTGGCCAATTGTGCTTCTCTTCAAATATTGAATTTGGCAAATAATAGTTTGCAGGGAAGAATACCTCACAACTTTGGTAAACTAAGCAAACTTTCTTCATTAGTTCTTCGAAAGAATAAGTTGGAAGGATCAATCCCTCATTCGGTAACAAATTGTACAATGTTACAAGTTGTTGACTTTGGGCAAAACCAGTTTACAGGTTGGATTCCAAATTTGATTGGAAATCTTTCACTTTTAAGAGTATTGGTGATGAGGGAGAACAATTTGACAGGCAATATTCCTTTAGAAATTGGCCATCTAATGCAACTCCAAATCTTGGACCTTTCTTCCAATTATATATCAGGTGTTATTCCACACAATATTTTATATTTAAAAGCAATGGCTACACCAAGTCAAAATGACTCTGTGTTGTCAAACAGCTATGAAATAAGAGATTATTCTTACATAGGGTATGAATATGAGGATGAGTTGTATATAACTTCCAAAGGCACAAATCGACACTACTCTTATATTCTTTCTGCCTTAACATCTATAGATCTTTCAAACAATCAATTGAGTGGAGAAATTCCCTTTGATTTTGGAATGTTGAAGGGCTTGATGCTTCTCAATTTGTCTATGAACAATCTCATGGGGTCTATTCCAAATAGTTTGGGAGCAATGACTCAACTTGAGTCACTTGACCTTTCTACAAATAGATTGTTTGGAAAAATCCCAATGGAGTTGGACTCTCTAGACTACTTGGGGACATTAAGATTATCCAACAACAATCTTTCAGGCAATATACCCCAAGGGAAAAAGTTGAATACATTTGCAGAATCATCATATACAGGGAATCCAAATTTATGGGGTTGCCCCCTTCCAAAGAATTGCTCTTGGCCACAGTTTGCTTCTTCTCCTCTCGCATCTTCTAACAAACAAGAGAAAAGATTAGAAATTCCATGGTACGAGATTGTAGTGGGATTGTCATGGGGAGCAACTTTTGGAGGCATATTGGCACTACTTATAGTGAATAGGAGATGGAGGGAAAAATACTTTCAAAAAGTTGATGTTGTTTTGAAGTTTTTGTTCCCTTGGCTCAACAATTGGACATTATGAAGAAAATTATCTCCGCTTCAGGTAAATTTGAGGGCTTTTTAGAATCAATTTTTTTAATTTTGAGATTAGTATGCAAATATATAGTTTGTGCTATTTTGTTATGATATTAGCAATTTCAATATATATTTGGAAGTAGGGTTCAATGTTATCTTTTATTTTTTTGGTTTGGAATAAGCAACTACTTATAAAGGTGTTTGGATAATCCATTGATATTGTAGGTAGACATACAATATAGGGTTACAACTATTTCTCTGCTCATGGGCAGGTTTTCTTGCTAGGCATATCTTAAAGGGGTGAAGAAATTCACTTCTTATATGATTGAGGTAGGATAAGTAATGCACATTGAGAAGCAAATTTGTGCATATCCTTATTCACTTGTTTGAGAATTTTGTTTTGTATTATTGGATAAATCTATGGATTTTGTTATCTTCACTTATGTGGTTTTAGTACATTTTACAAGTGTTTCCCAATCAAACTCCCATAACAATTTCAAGTTATTCACAAATGCTATTTGGTGGTAGAATTACTAGTTTTTACAAAAAAAAAACATTTACACTATCATGGCACACTATTCTGAGATGTTTTAACAAAATCCTATTATCTTTTATGATGAAATAGCATCATAAGCAGATTTCAGAGCCGAACTAAAGAATTTAGAGTGTAGAAAGCACAGTGAAAGCTACAATTTAAGTGTCTTCCAATATGTCAAATTGGATAATAGTAAAGTGGGTAGAAGTTTAACAAAATCCTATTATCTTTTATGATCAAATAGCATCATAAGCAAATTTCAGAGCCGAACTAAATAATTTAGAGTGTAGAAAGCAGAGTGAAAGCTACCATTTAAGTGTCTTCCAAAATGTCAAATTGGATAATAGTAAAGTGGGTAGAAGTCTCTGTATCTCATTCATTGTCTTATGAAAGCATTGTAAAGAGTGAGTGTGTTTTGAAGGAGTTGCATGACAAGTGGTTGACTTTTGATCCTATTATTGGTGCCACTTTAGGAAGTGAGACTATAACTCTAAATATGATTGATTGTGCTTGTATGGGGGGCTGAACAAAGAGCTTGTCTCACTTGCGTTGTTACCTATAGCCTTTTGCATTTTGGATAATATATCTGTCTTACATGAAACTTATGTTAAATAATGTCTCATGTTTGTCTTTGTAAAGAGCAAGCTTGATCATAATGATGAAATGATGTTTGACTACAATGATGAGATGATGTTTCTTGGCACAAAAGTTCCTGATTCTGGTAAATGACCTCCTACTGGCACTAGAGCATGAATGTCTCAAACTCTTTTCTTATTAAATGAATATGTAACTTGACAATAGCAAATGCTTGCAATTTCCCACATAGATTTTAAAACCTTTTGCACACCTTTGCCTTTGGTGAACTAGATAATCGCTTTTGCTAGTAAGATTTAAAAAATTTCTCATTTGGTTTATGTGTAATTAGTCTTTCGTTGCTTTCAATGTGCCTTTGTGCATATTCAAAATTTATGATTTGTTGTGTTAATTATAATTCAGGAGCATCTCTTCTAGAGCATACTATAAAACTTTTAAAGTTAATAGAACCCCTAGAAGGAAAGAAGGAGTAGAGTCTTTTATGGTCATGTTGAACAAAACAAAGAGTTAAATATGCATTTTTTTTTCTAATAGAGAAGCATATAAAGTTCTTGGTATTGGGCTCTAATAACTCTTGATTTTTTACTTTATGCTTTATTGGTGGTTTTGATGTTTATGTTTTTTATTTATATTTTTATTTTCTAAATTTCCATGCATGTGTGTGTTTATATTTATTTTCTCTATGTTTCTTACAAGGTTGATTTACATTGTAGATTGACGGATTTTGTTTGCTATTCTTTAGGACCAGGAAACTGATTTTGTACACATTGTTGATGTCAATATTTCATAGAAAAGCCTTGCATCTACTGCTAAGGTTTGAATCTCCCTCCTCTCTTTGTAGTTGCCATTCATCTTTGTTATTGTTTTATTTATGTAGTTTGTTCTTCCTTGTTTTTGTTTTCTAAGAAGAATTATAGACATTCTTAGAATATCTAACTTAATTTACAATGGTTCTTACATATTACTGACATCACATATGCCAGGGAAACTGGTCAAGTACTTCGGCATTCGTGATGGTTAATAAATCAATCATCTTCTATAGTGAGGGTTAGGCATCTTCTTCCCTTTGATATGCTCTTTAAGATCAATTACTATACTTTCATCCATTCAGTTTACTGACTAAAGATTTCCCATTCAACTACTATTGTTTAGAATTGTACATGTTTGTTTGCTTGTTTGTTTTTCTTTCTTCTTATTTTATTGTATCCTAATATTTTGTTAAAAAAAATAATGCAAGCTTCTAGTGTTGTTACTTAAATGTTTTTCTAGCTCTACACTATTTTTTTTTGTAACAAACTCACTCACACACACGCACTACTTAATTTGAACCAAAGAATTCATTTTTTTTATTTTTCTTAGATCCTTCATGAAAAAGGATGGATGGTGTTTCTTGTCCATCTACAGGAAGCATCCAGAGTGTTCCATTATACAGTGGGTCGATTACTAAATTTGATAAGCGACTTCATACTATTGATGTAATAAATTGGATGTAGGTTCTTTTTGGAGGTAACTTATTATTTTATTTTTATTTTTTAAAAGTTATGTCTTTTGTCTTTCTAATCGTTTTGTTTTGTCATTTTTGGATGACATGATTTACTTTTTGGTTGCAGCTGATTGAGCACATAGAGGAACACCATGCGTTCAAATTTGGAAAATGTGTATTGGCTAATGTGTATGTCGTGCTCCGCTCTACTTGTGGTCTCAAGACCCAACATCAGATACAATCCTAATGCCATACAAAATGCAGTTGCTTTGAAATTCATGGTGGCTCCAAAATATGGCAGCCCTATACTGTTTTTATAGTCATCCTTGTCTTCTATGAATTGCACCAAACTGGGATATCCACAGCTTGCAGACTTGGCCACATCTCAAACAGTTTCTCTGACAGCACTGCTGCATCCTGAGGCTGAGCAAATAAGTATATTATTTTTTAAGCTCTAACATCCACAAATACACAATCATTATTATTGTTGTTGTTATTGATGGAAGGCAGAGGGAGTCCATTGTTACATTTCAGTTGTAGATAGTATCTTTTCCTCATTTTCAAGTTTAGAAAACTGGATTCATTGGTTTGTCTTAGTATTACTGTATTAAAGAAACGAAAACCTCTTTATGGTAGAGTCATTGAGTACATGGAATGATCAACAGTCTCAATTATTGATATTGTTACTAACCAAAATTGTATGTAGATCTACATGGTGGATTTCATAATGGCAAAGGCTTTTGTATAGTTGGAACATTTTGGGCATTGATGGAAGTTGTCAAGTAGATTTGTTTTTAATTTTCTATTAATGGATAAAATATTTACATGTAGATTTTGAAGGTGAATGTGAATGTTGAAGAATTTGGTCAGCGTAATGTTTCACAACAATGAATTATATGCCGAAGAATTTTTGTTATGAAATATTGTAATCAATTGACTGCACCGTAGTGGATTATGAGAGCTCTGTTCCCCTCTCTTTGAACATTCTAACTGTCATTAGTCTATAAAATAGGCCTTTAATTTCTTTTACTAGAGCTATTACAGATTTTTAGTAGAGCTCCAACTGTAAATTGTCTTTTTCTCATGAGCTTTTATATATATATATATATATATTGGCATATGCATTTTCTATGAAATGCATGGTAGCTTCAAAATATGGCAACCCTATATTGTTTTTACAGTCATCCCTGTCTTCTATGAATGGCACCAAACTGAGGTGTCCACAGGTTGCAGACTCAACCACATCTCAGACAGTTTCTCTTAGAGCAAAGCTGCATCCTAGGGCTGAGCAAGCATGTTATTTTTGAAGCTCTAACATCCATGAGTACACTATCATTATTGTTGTTGTTCTTAACGATAGAGGGTAGAGGGAATCCTTTGTTATATTGAAGTTGTCGATAGTCTTTGTTTTCTCCTTTTCAAGTTTAAAAAATTTGGATGCATTGGTTTGACTTAGTATTACTGTATTAAAAGAGGAAAAGCCTCTTTATGGTACAGTCATTAAGTACATGAAACGATGAGCAGTCTCAATTGATGATATTTGTACTCAATAAAATTGTATGTAGATTTACATTAGTTGATTTGATAATGGGAAAGGCATCTAGAGTTAGAACATTCTGGGCATTGATGGAATTTGTTCACCTTGTAGTTGTCAAGAGGACTTGTTTTTAACTTTCTGTTAATGGATTAAATATTTGCATGTAGGTTGTGGAGATGAATGTGAATGTTGGTCAGCGTAATGTTCACAACAATGTTTGTATGCCAAAGAAGATTTGCTATGGAATGAACTGCAGGCTCAGCAAGATAATAATCTGTTGACTGGACCGCACTGGATTGTGAGAATTGTATTCCCTTCCCTCTGAACATTTTAGGTGTAGTTAATCTATGAAATGGGTCTCTAATTTCTTTTATTAGAGCTATTACAGATTTGCAGTAGAGTTCCAATTGTAAATTGGCTTTTTCTCATTGGGTGATATACTTTTTTTATGGTATATGCATTTTCTTTGAAATGCATGGTGGCTCCAAAAAATGGCAGGCCCTTAATTTTTTTACAGTCATCCTTGTCTTCTATGAATTGCACCAAAGGGTGTCCAGACAGATTCTCTCAGGGCAAAGCTGCATCCTAGAACTGAGCAAGAATGTTATTTTTGAAGCTCTAACATCCTTGAGTATACTATCATTATCATTGTTGTCGTTATGGATAGAAGGTAGAGGGAATTCTTTGTTATATTTCAGCTGTGGATAGTTTTTTTTTTTCCTCATTTTCAATTTTAAAAAGTTGGATGCATTGGTTTGACTTAGTATTACTGTATTAAAGGAGGAGATGCCTCTTTATATTAAAGTCATTGACTACATGAAATGATCAACAATCTCAAATAATGAAATTTTTACTCGCTACAATTGTATGTACATTTACATTGGTTGATTTCATAATGGCAAAGGCTTATACAATTAGAACAATTGGGCATTGATGGAATTTGTTAACCTTGTAGTTAAGTAAATTTGTCTTTTATTTTCTGTTAATGGATTAATTATTGGCATGTAGATTGTGGAGGCGAATGTGAATGTTGAAGAATTTGGTCACCGTAATTTTCACAACAATGCATTCTATGCCAAAGAAGATTTGTTATGAAATGAATTGTAGGGTCAGCAAGTCTGTAATCCATTGACTGCACGGCATTGGATTGTGAAATCTCAGTTCCCCTCCCTCTGAACATTCCTAGTTTCATTAGTCTACAAAATAGGCCTTTATTTTCTTTTACTAGAGCTTATACAGATTTGTAATAAAGTTCCAACTGGAAATTGGCTTTTTCTCATGGGCTCATAGATTCTTTTTCTTTACATATGCATCTGCTTTGACATGCATATGGTGGCTTCAAAATATGGCACAGTCCTCTCTTTTTTTCTCTCTCTGTCTCTCTCTCTCTATATATATATAATCCTTGCCCTCTATGAATGGTACCAAAGTGGGATGTGCACAATTTTCAGATTCGGCCACATCTCAAACAGTTTCCCTGAGAGCAATGCTGCATCCTAGGGTTGATCAAGTAAGAATGTTGTTTTTGAAGCTCTAACATCCACAAATACACTATCATCATCATCATGTCATTGATAGAAGGCAGAGGAAGTCCATTGTTATATTTCAGTTGTGGATACTCTTTTTTCCTCATTTTCAAGTTTAAAAGAACGTGGATGCACTAGTTTGGCTTAGTATTAATGTATTGAATGAGGAAAGTTCTTTTTATGGTAGAGTCATTGACTAGATGAAATGATCAGCAGTCTCAATTAATTATATTTTTAATTGCTACAGAAATATATGTAGACTTACATGGATTGATTTCATAACAGCAAAGACTTCTACAATTAGAACATTTTGGGCATTGATTGAATTTGTTCACATTGTAGTTGTCAAGTGGATTTATTTTTGGTTTTCTGTTAATAGATGAAATATCTGCATGTAGATTATGGAGGTGAATTGAATGTTGGAGACTTTCGTGATGGTAATGTTTACAACAATGCATTCTATGCCAAAGAATATTTGCTACAAAGTGAATGGTAGGCACAGCGAGATTGTAATCCATTGACTGCATGGCACTAGATTGTAAGAGCTCTGTTCCCCTCCCTCTGAACATTCTTAGTGTCATTGGTCTATAAAATAGGTCTTTATCTTCTTTTGCTAGAGCTTTTACAGATTTGTAGTAGAGCTCCAACTGTAAGTTGTTTTTTTCTCATGGGCTGATACATATTCTTTTTCTTGACGTATGAATTAGCTTTGAAATGCATGGTGGTTACAAAATATGGCAGCCCTATATTATTTTTATAGTCATCCTTGTCTTCTATGAATGGCACCAATCTGAGTATCCAGAGCTTGTAGACTTGTCCACACCTCAGACAGTTTCCCTGACAGAAATGCTGCATCCTAGGGCTGAGCAAGTAAGTATATCATTTTATGAAGCTCTAACGTCCACAAGTACATTATCATTATCAATTTTTTTTTTGTCATTAATGGAAGGCAGAGGGATCTGTTTATTATATTTAAGTTGTGGAAGTTGTGGATAGTCTTTTTTTCCCTCATTTTCAAGTTTAAAAGCTTGGACGCACTGGTTTTTCTTAGTATTTCTGTATTAAAGGAGGAAAAGCCTCTTTATGGTAGTCAATGACTACATGAAATAATCAGCAGTCTCAGTTAATGATATTTTAACCCGCTGAAAGTGTATGTAGATTTACATTAATTTTTTTTGCTTTCCAGGTTTCCGTTTTTTTGGGGTCCTGGTCCCCTCTGAGTGGGGTTTGAACCTTGGACCTCTCAAAGAGAGGTCAACGCCCTTATAACTGCAGTAAGCTTGCAGTTATGTGTAGATTTACATTAATTGATTTCATACAGGTAGAACATTTTGGGCACTGATGGGATTTGTTCACCTAGTATTTTTCAAGTGGATTTGTTTTTTATTTTTTGATAATAAATGAAATATTTGCATGTAGATTGTGGAGATGAATGTTAATGTTGAAAAATTTGGTCAGCTTATTGTTCACAACAATGCATTCTATGTCAAAGAAGATTTGCTATGAAATGAATTGCAGGCTCTGCCATTTACTGCACTGCACTAGATTGTAAGAGCTCTGTTCCCCTCCATATGAACATTCTAAGTCTCATTGGTCTATAAAATAGGTCTTTAATTTCTGTTACTAGCAGTATTACAGATTTGTAGTAGAGCTCCAACTATAAGTTGGCTTCTTCTCATGGGCTGATGTATATTCTTTTCTTTCAATTTAATTTAAAAACTATCGAGAGGATATTGTTTTCATTCAATCTTTCTGGCATCTGTTATGGGCAATATAATTTATTTTTAACTTTTGTGAATATTTCTCAATTCATATAGCCATTACACCCATTAGTAGTACCTTTAGCTTTTTATACATTCCTCTGTGCTTGTATTTCCAGAGTTTGTGTTTTTGGAAAGGATATTTGAGAGTCTTGATCAACTTGGACATTTGATTATCTTCAATGAGCCTACCTCTTTACATGTTCATACTTCTGATATTCATAAGCATTTTATTAGTTAAATTATTGACAAACAAATGTTTGAATTTCCGATCTTGAAGATGTGATTGGTATCTATGCTTAAATGAACTATTATTATATTATGCCTGGCAAATCCTAGAAACTTTTTTTTTGTTTCCCTTTTTTAACACACTTCTCTCTGAAATGTTGGTTTCAATCTTTAGAACTTTTAGCTACTTCAATACTTGCTTTGCAACATCCCTGGTTGGAGCTAGGAATGGCCCAGAAGATTCTTGCTTTCCTGGAAATTCAAAATAACCAAGAAATATGACAAAGGAAGGGGAAAAAAAAATCCAATCATTTTCTTCCTCAGTTTGTGTCATTTGTCCATTTACTACAGAGATGTTTACCATAATTCCCAGCTATCATTGATCAGAGTATCTACATTTTACTTCTATTTTTTGGGCTGTCTTTTTTTTTTTGGTTCTTGCTTTATTTAATACACGTATTCAGTTGCATGTTCCCATTCTTTTTGAGATAACTTAGTTTGGGATTGTAGATGTACCCTATGAAAATCATCAAACTTACGAATTTCCCCCCACCACTTTGACTTATACATAATTATTAATTGACCAAAAATCTCATGTCATGACACAAAATACAAAGGAAGTCCTGTCACTAAGATGATTGATAACAATGAGGATTTTTGCAAGTATCTACTGTTGATAGTGGTTTTTGTTGCTCCCAAGTTTTTTAAATTTTTTAAATTTAGTTTTAGCGTAGTACCATAGACAGAACTTTTATTCTTTTTAGAGTGTTCATTGTTGAGTATTATGATTTTATAGATTACGATCACAAGAACTGTAAACAGAACAAAATAGTTAACTGGCTACAAACTAGTGCCAGATTCAAATTGCTTGTCGTTGACAGGCTAGCTTAGTATCTCAGGTGAGCTGCCTTTTACAGCATAATCAAGGGTCAATCTGTACAATAAAGTTGAACAGTTCCCTTGAGGTAAATTTTCTAATCTAAATGCTTGCGTCAGAGTGGAACTGCCTACCTGGCTAGCCAAGATCGATAGCTTGAAGAGGCACACCCAGTTTTGGCATTAACTATAACGAAGTATTCATTAGTATGTGCTGGTATTTTTATTTAACAGTTGTTTTCGATATTTGTAACCTTAATTTTATGTTTAATTATCATGTAAGGGCTTTTCTTGTCCTAATAAATGTGCATGGCTGAATTGGGATGAATTTTCTTTTAGGTAAATTTTGATACGTTATGTTTACAAAGTAATTTGTGAATAAATTCTATGTCTTTCTTCAATTAGCTGTAGTATTAAGGGCTTTTATGAGTAGAAAAGAACCAGTTTTTATTCAGCTATATTTTTATATGCTGTAAACACAAGAGAACCCAAAATAAGAAACCCAACAATCAGTGGTAACCTAGCACTTTTAGTGGGAAAATGGATGTCTCCCTTTCCTTAGAAGGGGACTAAGTGCAGCTGAAAAGGGTACTCTTTGAATATGAGTAGAATACAAATGATGCTTTCGGGGACATAAAAAATGATTATTAGAATTAAGAGAAATGTGTCTGCATTTGAGGATGTTTGATGAAATATATTTTTGTGAGAGATTGGCAAAGAATTGAAAGTTGAGGGGACACAAGCTTCTAGGTTTGTGTGAAACATTTGTATTGTATGAGAAATGCAAAGATTCCTATAGTTCTGATGTTGCAGAAGCATTCAAAAATAAGAAATTGGTGAATCTGTAGATTTTGTTATCTGGATAAATTTGCATAGGATAGCTAGGACCGGTTTCTTGCATACATAAGGCCCTGTAAAAACTAAGAAACCGGTATGGTTCTCTCAAGAAATAAATGAGATCTTGCAGCCATTTCTTTCTTTACAAAGTTGATTCCATGATTTCAGGGAGTATTGACTAACCAATATTTTAGATATGTTGTATGAGCAAATGATGCATTTCTAATTTTATGCTTCTTTGAAATATTGCAATCGAAATGCAAAAGATTTATTGTTTTCTTTATGTAGGTTAGCCTTCAAGAAAAAACATGCTTTTTACTGTTCCCTGCTCCTGGACCTTTTTTGATTACCATTTGAATGTCTGGAAGGCAGTTTGTGATTCAGGTGGGTCAAAACATCCTTTAATCAGTACCAGTATTGACTAAATCTTCAATATGGCCTCATGTTTTTTGTTTTCCTTTCTGAGCTTTTTGCCTTTCTTGGTGGGTGATGGTTTTTAATTTTCAAAAGTTAGGAATTGGTAAACTTTTGTAATACATCAAGCGCTGGGGCATCTAATGAAGCAACATGCAGCAATCTCATTATAGTTTTAGGCATTGGGAAATTTTATTTGATTTCTATGTTGTAGCCTCTAGACATTTCATAGCCATGAATTGTGGGAGGGTAGTCTCAGCATGCTCTGGATTCTGATAGTATTTTGTTTCCTTCCCTACTACTTTCTTTTATTTTTTTCAAATTTTGTATGCTTAAAAAGAAGCACTTGAATAGGGATCAAGAATGGTTAAACCCCAGGGCTTGTGGACAAAATCCATTTTGGATCTGATTACCATCAAACGAAATGGTTGGTGGATGCAACCTATAAAAGGAGAGAGAAGTAGAGTTTAATTGGGGCAGCATTTTAGAGCAAAGGCATCTGTAGAGTCCTGTTCCTTCCAATCTCTAGCTGTCTTGCTAGATTGAATGGCGGAGTTGGTTGGGTGCTGAAGTGCTTGAAACAAGAACTCCTAGAAGTTCCTGAAATATTTCTGGTTTAGGAAATGGGTAAAATATAATAGTTGATAGCATAAACTGAAGCAGTAACAATTTAAACATAATAACTAGTAATAACAATCCCAAATATAGATAAAAAGATGCAAGTTAGTTAGAAGCTCACTGACTTAACATATGACAAACCCAATGTTTTGATGACAGAAAAAGGGGTTTAAGGTATTTGAAGTAGGAAGTTAACTTACATAATTGCATTGTTTCATATGATTACCATTATGAAGCAATCAATTTACCCACTTAAATGGTAATCTATGTTTTTTTTTTTGTTCATTTATGCTTAATTTTCACAATTCAGGTGGGTTGACACAAGTGTGCTTTTGGCATTATTCATGTTTCTTGCTTGGAGGATTCACCTGTTATGCCTGTTGAACAAGCCAGGTTTACGTTTATGGTATGTGATCTTTGTGTCATATTTTCTCTTTTCTCCAATATTTGTAAGATGGTTGTTCCCTCTCTCTCTATATATATACATACATACAGGCCATAAAGAACAAATTTTGCGGAACTTATATTTGGTTTTAAACGTGTGGATTGAGAAAGCCATTTTATTTGTCCTCTTTAGGGTTTTGAATATTTAGATGATAAAGTTTTATATAGAGCCGAATTACATTATTTTCATTTTTGTTTTTGTATTTGTTGGCTTTTAAGCCTTACCACCACAAAATATTATAGGTCCCAATATAAAAAAAAGCCATAATATTAAAGGTCAAAATATCAATAATAATGAGTAGAACAATATATGAGCAATTTAATATGTATATCAATGGCCAATATAATACTAAAAATAACATTTACTTATATAATCATGTATGAATGTATATGGCCTAAATCATTTATGAACCATGCATGAAGAAAACTTACAAGATTAATTGCTCAAAATCTGTATACAAGCTTTATTCACTTTTCTTCCTCTTACAATTAGATAATCTGATTCTCATACATTCTCATGGAGCATTGTCTCAATAGTATAGACATAGAAGATGACACTTCATGTATTTGACTATTATTCTCCATTTGACAAGTCCCATGACCTTTGGCTTATCATCTTGCCACTTGCATACTAGACTCTTCACTTTCTTCTTATTTGCATACTTGACTTTATGACACTTGCACACATCTACATGACTCTTACACTTCTACATGCACTCCTAATATAAGACACTTGTGCACATCCTCACATTACATATTTGCACACTTACATACATGACACTTGTGCACATTCTCTCAATACACACTTGCACTCTAACTTACATGACACTTGTGCATTTCTTGCACATTCCACTCTTACATGACACTTGTGCATTTCTTACACATTGACACTTACATGAAAGGGAAAATCACACATCTAAAGTAAAAGACTCAACCCTAATCTATTACATATTTATAAATGTACCATGAAGGTACTATGGCGGTACATTAGCATGTACCAAATAATGTTCATGTATCAGTGTCAATATTGTCACATCATCATTTTAGAACCATTTTTGCAAGTTTTGGACTAAAGCTAACAAAATCATGTTATGTTTTGTGCAGCCTCATGGTTTTCTCAGTTTGTTTCCTTAGAGTGGATATTCCTCCCAATGCTGTTGGTGAAAGTGCTTGAAGGAAAGGGGGGAACCAAAGATCCTTCAAAATGGAATAATATCTAAGCTATAAAAATCATTTGTGATCTTCTATGCAATGAAGATACTATTTTGAAAAGAATGTGTATTTTTCCAAATGTAGCAATTTAAAAAAAAGATCAGTAGCTAGATACCCAATGCTATGTTACAATTGAATTTCAGCATTTTTAGTTACCAATGCTTATGAGCATGTTGCTAGTACACTATCAGAATGTTGTCAATTACATCATTTTTTATCAGAATTTTAGCAGCTCTGATTTTATAATTTATTGAGATGGGTTGAAGTTTGCTGCTAAAAATGATAATCATTCGAAGGAATATGAAATTAAATTTTGTGCCAATTCTTGTTAATTTATATATGGTAGGTGTTGTTAAGCACAAATTAATAGTGAGTGTATATTTTCTTATGAGCATCATAGTATGAGACAATTTCCATTTGGTGAGTGATAACTTTCTTTCTATTGAATCATTAAATTGTTATTAGTCAAACACATTGATTTTATAGTTGATAAAATCGATTTTCAAATCAATAATACGTGTTTTCACTAGAATGTCATCAATGATAGAATTGGTTTATGGGACTTTATGTGAGATCAGTTTTATTGAATAATAAGTAATTGGTAAGCCACAATAGACTAGATAATGAGTGTTTTCACTAGAATATCATCAATGACAGAATTGGTTTAAGGGAGTTTATGTGATATCTTTATTGAATAATAAGTAATTGGTAAGCCGCAGTAGACTAGATAATGAGTAGCATGCACTGGCAGACTTAATTCTTGAGACTATATATACATATTGAATTTCAATATTGTAAGGAATTTACATTGTTATTGAATTTCAATGTTGTGAGGAATTTACATCATTAAATGATTGTATACTTGACATATTGGTTAAAATAGTTTGTCAAGTTGGGCTTAGGTGTAATTGTTGAGATAGGTCGTCTTCTATGAGAGCTCAAGTTTGACAGGCATAAAGTCCAAGTGTGTGTGGTTGGGGTGCTTATAGCCCAAGTGAGTTGTCCTCACCTCAATATAAACTGCTATTTGTCAGAGGTTTAAAATGTTTACATAAGATAAAAATAATTAAATACGTTATATTCTAACAAAATATAATTATAATCAACAACAAAACTAATTGCTATTTGGCTTTTGTTGATTACAAGGACCTATCTCACCACACCCAATCATCAATAATACAAGGAAATCAAGCATTAATAACATTTGTATAGCTTAAACATTGAGCGAGCCAAAAGCAAGCCTTACCTTTTCTTGTTTTAGATATTTGGACAAGAGCAGAGAGTGCCAAAGGAAGCAAGTACGAGTAAGGATCACTCGTCCTACTCTAGATCTTTGGGAAAATTATAAAAGTAAAGGGTTCATATGATGAAAAGCTAGGTAGCATGAAAGAAAAGTCATGTTTGAAAGCCCTAATGGGAAGTGAGGATGCCCTATTTGGATGTATGTATGCCCAAGCTAGGAATGAGAAGAAGAGCAAATGTATGGCAAGTTCGATCTAGACAACTATTGAATTTGTAATTTGCTTCATGTCCGACATTGTAAGTTGTATTGGATAGGCCTAAGGGAATTTCATTGTACAATGTATTTAATATTTTGTAATATTTTATTATGTAAGCCCAATGGGACATGGTTAACCTTATTATGGCTGAACCCATAGTTGAGAAAATTGGAATTGGATCGAAATCGGCTTGGAAAAGAATCGGGAAAAAATCAAGGAAAAAATCGGGAAAAAATCGATAATTTTTCATTGAAAAAACCGAAGGAAATGCAAATTTTCATAGAAAAAAAGTTTTTTCATGCATATCACAATTTTTTGACAAAACATCGGTAAAATCAGCAAAAAATCAACCAGCGTGTGAATTGGCAAAAATCGACTCGAATCAGGATTTTTTGAAGATTTTTTCAACTAACCTAATTTAATATTTAATTAAACTAAAGCCTACTTATTATGTCAGCTTAGGTTAAATTTAATGATGTAATTTGGGGATTTACCAACCCACGTGTTGTGGGTGAGTTGGAGAGGGTAGGACAATCCTCCAAGGGAGGTCCTTGGTTCGAATCTCCACCCTACCAAACGCACATTGGGTACCCAAAATCCAGTTGATAATGTTGGTGCGGTCAGGGCCAGGCCCGACTCTCGGGTGATTTTGACGGTGTAGAACCCCTTGGTCATGGTTTCTCAGACCAAGGTGGTCCCGCAAGGGGTTTTTTCGCTAAATTCAAAAAAAAATTGGGGATTTACTATTGCTATAAATACCCCCTCACACTTTTCATTTGATTATTAGAGTGTTGTGCAATAATATCTATGGATAATGATATTTTACGTTTTCTACACGTACCTCCAATATCTCTCTAATTTATTTCTTTCGTTTCTTTACATTGTCTATTTAAGATTTGAGTGGATGGATTGTTTTTGTTTGTTTCTAGAAAATATTGTGAATTCCATCATGGTATTAGAGCTGGTATGGAGCTACCTCACTTAGTCATGCAAAATCGTTCTTCGGAGCCTTCGATATTTCTTCCAAAATTTTGAACAAAAGGAAAAAGGATGATATTTTCTTTCTTCCTTCATCTATTAATCTGAGAGCAATGAAGATTCTTTATCCATATATTTTCAAAGAGAGGCTTCAGATTTTTTATCCATAGTAGCTAAAGATTCAATGTCCAAGACTATTGTTTTAGAAGGAAAAAGGACACACATTGTTTCAAATTCAAATTCAACACATTTCCCACATGCAGGCTTTGGCTTGCTAGCCAAATGAATTGAACCACATAGAAACTTCCTTTATGTTGGAAAGGTGCATTGATATTTGTCACGAGAAGCAACCATTGCAGCCAGCGAAGTGTTTCTTTTTACAATAAAAAAGGCTCAAAATCTATTAAACATGAGAAGGGATTACAATACTTACAATGCCTGACCATAAACAAAGGTAACCAAGACATTGATTAGCTCACCCATGGAGCCGACAATGCTTGAACACCAATCTAAACAACAAGAACATACAATTCTAAAAGACCCGAAACAAAAAAAAAAAAACAAAAGTGAGAAGCGGATAAAATATTTAACTCACAACAGAGACATGATCAACAATATTGGGAACCTCACAATCGATTCTTTTCTCCAAATAATTACATTTTGTATCGATATAACAACAAAGGACAACAAATAACTTGACTAGTTGAGTAAAGAAAGCTCCAAAGAGTGATTCTTTATTTTTTCAATGATCAATTAGAGTAGTGGTAAATCTGTAGATTTCTAGTAGTTAAGAGTGTGGCTATCTTTGCTAATTTATCTGCATCCGAGTTAAACTCCCTATAAACATGGTGAATTTGGAAGGACTTAAATAACTTCGTTAGTTTAATCTGTTCCTCTTTCATGTCCTTAAGGACCAAATCATCTACTTCTCAATTTCTCTCTAAGGATTTTGTGATTAACTTGGAGTCACCCTTGATAGAAATCTCTAACATTTTCTTGTAAAGCAATTTTCAATCCTCTTAATAGGATTGTCATTTTTGCATAGTTGTTTGCGTTCAACATGAAACCTTTAGAGAAGCAGTTGACCTTTTCCTGTAAGGGCCATACTAGTTTCCCTCTTGCCCCTGCTCTGCTTGGATTTCCAAGTGAATATCCATCAAAATAGAAGGTCACCGTAGATTCTTCAATAATGTCAATAGCTACTGTTTGTCTCAAAGGAACATACTGGTTCAAATTCAAACCAAAGATCTCCAAAATTTCTTTTTGCTCCTTGGTACAATGTGTAATTGATAGTACTTTAGTTGGAAATAAAGTAATAGCCTATTTTCCAGCATAACTGATTAGATTTGCTCATAATGTTCTTGAGTTTATGACCTGGTCTCTAAAGCATTTGTCATTATGAGCCTTCCATAACTGCCACATCAAGCAGAAAACCATAGACCTGCATAGTTCTTTAACTAGTAAGCAATTAGTCATTTAATTCAACATCTCTATAGCATCCATAAAGCACTTTAACTCCTAAGAAGGGCATTTAAATAGCTTTAGTAACTTGGTCCAAAGATTCATTGACACTGAACAATTAAAGAGCAAATGATTTAGAGTTTCTCCTATTTAGCAAAGGTGACATTTATCTAGACTGATCACTCCCCTCTTTCTCAGATTCTCAACTATTAGGATTGCACCATGTGCCACCAACCATCCAAACATCTAAAATTTTGGAACCACCCTAGACTTTCAAACGTGCTCCATTGACACCTCTAGAGAATTCTCTTCATTGTCCTAAACAGTTAAGAACATATACACATATTTTGTTGTTAGATTCATTAGTCTTTCATTCTCCTTCCATGTTGGTAGATCTTCCCCCTCTTGGAGAGAAATTTACCTACTTCCCAAGTACTCTTTTAGATAGTTAAAATCATCTTTCAAGTTTTCTAGACAGAGGTCTACCAACTCCATTTTAAAAATACATTCTCTCCACCTTGTTGTGTGGGTCATTCTCACAAAGAAATCCTTGACTTTGTAAATGTTTTGTTGTAAGAAATGAATTATGATGTCTAGATCCTTAAATGTTTCAATGGATTTGGATCCAACCAAGGATTGAGTGAAAATATTTGGTGTTTTAATGATCTTCAACCCTATCAAGATGTTTGACCAAATTTTGGTACCTCTTTGTCCTGGATTAAGGTTTAGTAGAACATCTTTTGGTCTACCTCCACCACAATATTTCTTTAGCAAAAGGTTGGTCCAAGGAGCCTCAAAATTGAGCAACATTCTCCAAGTAGTTTTGGTGGCTAAATATTGGCCAACTTTATCGAGTTGTCTTATCCCGAAACCTCCAAAGTTTTTGGGTGTGCAAATATTATTCCAATTCACAAGGTGATATTTCTTCCTACTATATTTTCCTCCAAACAAAAGAAAAATTTTGAATTCTTTTTCATTTCACTTATTATAGACTTAGGAACTAAAAGTAAGGACATCCAATAAATGAGGATTGTAGACAAGGTTGCCAAAATCAACGTTCTTTTGCTTACCAGGTTTAAAAATTGATTGTCCCAGCTGCCTACTATTCTTTTTATTTTGTCTACTTGAAAAAACCAGTCTGCAACTTTGTGGTTGCTAGTTTTGATAGGAATGCCTAGATACTTGATTGTTGAATTGTCTTCTCCTACTTGGAATTGAAGAATTATGTAGATTTTCCTCTTTGGATGGAGCGGTGTATTGAGGAAAAAGATGATACTTTTTCCTTGTTTATCACACTCCTAGAAGCTGAAGTGAAATATGTCAGAATATTTTGGATAGCCTTGGCTATTTGAATGCTAGCTAAATCCATTAGCAATAATTCATCAACAAAGAGGAGATGAGAGGATTTCACATTGGCAGTAGCACTTAAGCCTTGAAAAATCTATTTTTCCTGTTACTTGGAAGGATCTGCTCAACTCTTTTGAGACTAAATCGAACAAAAAGGGTGATAAAGGGCATCCTTGATGAATGCCTCTTGATGTCTCAAAGAGGGAGAACATGCCCACATTTATTAGAACTATAGCATTTGGATTACATATGCATCCCTACACCCAATTCGTCCATAGATCATTTAATTCCATTTTATTCAACACCTTGCTTATGAATTGCCTATCCAACCTATCATAGTCATTCAAGAGGTCCATCTTGATTTCCATGGCTTTGTTTTTATTCATCATTGCAAAATGTGAAGTTTCTTGAGCTACTATAATATTGTCTTGTAGGTATCTACATGGAATGGAACTACCTTGTTCCACCGAGATCAAATCATTTATGAAGGGCTTTAGTCTATTAACCATTAAATTGGTTATTATCTTATAAGAAGTATTGCAAAGAGAAATAGAGCGAAATCTATCAAAGGCTACTGCATCTCTATTTTTAGGAATGAATGCAATGAAATAGGTATTGATAGCCCCTAAAACTGCACCATTCTGTGTGGATTCTTCAATCATTTTGACCAAATTTTTCTTTATGATTTATGTAATGACCCACTCGTAAATCAACTCAAAACACCACAAGAGAGAGAGTATTTTTTTTAATTTAAACATTTGTGTGGAATTCACAAGCAAAGGTTGCACAAGGAAGGTTCACAAAACATTTTCATTTCCATTTTCATTTGGCATAACCACATTTGAGATCATCTGCAACTTACAGAACTCAAGTGGATAGGACTGATCAATGTCTTGTAGCTTAGTTCTTGTCTTTTAGGAATCGACCCACCTAAACACATTTACATTTGAGCTATCCCTCAGAATTTAAGAACTTATTTGATAGTTACCTCCTCATAACTATAGTTTGGGCCACAACCCAAACACATTCTACAACCTAGAATGTTCTTTGCCAATTTTGTAGTCGCTTCCCCATGATTGTCCCAAATCATGGAAACATAAGCATCCGATTTGGTAGTCGTCTCCCCGCAATTGTCCCAAATTGTGGAAATATGAACATCCAATTTGGTAGTCACCTCCTCGTGACTATCCCAAATTGTGGAAATATGAACACAATATACCATATTTTATTTACCATCTCTTTTTAAGCATATTATATTTCTTTACTTTATTATTTCATGAAACCATTGTAATGGACAAATATTATTAACTAAGCATATAAAATGAATATAATACATGCCATAAAATAAACAAGACATGATTTCATTCATATTCCATCTTAGCAAAGACTAAGCGTATATCATCAAAATAACATTTCATTGAAGAGCATTCATTAAACTAAAGCAGTAGAAGCAATATTCAAAGATAACACCACATATATCCTAGGAAACCCGAAGGTAAAAACTAGCCTCAAATATATCCATTCATTATATTATCACAAATATTCTCCAATACAACCAATTTATGGAATTTCCACAATTTCATTTTCCAAAGCATCAATATAATGCACAAAAATTTCCACAATTCTTTATGAAAGAAAACACCATTCTTTCCAAATATTTTTTTAGTAACAACTTGTTTCATCAATCTAGGAATTATGCTACCAACATTCATATTGTATAAAATAAATATCAAGGAGGGACCCTATAATCCCTCTACATTTATATCATGTTGTATAAAATACGTTCACGAAGGGACCTTATAATTCCTTCAAGAATGAACTCCACGTTCATTCATTATATTATCACAAATATTCTCCAATACAACCAATTTATGGAATTTCCACAATTTCATTTTCCAAAGCATCAATATAATGCACAAAAATTTCCACAATTCTTTATGAAAGAAAACACCATTCTTTCCAATTTCTTGTACCTCTTTCATCAATCTAGGACTTATGCTCTTCATATTGTCAAGAAAATTCGGGGGACCCTATAATCCCTCTACATTTACGAGGCCTTATTCCTTCAGATGCTCAATGTCTTCTTTTCTTCCACATATGCTCACCATAAACTAGTTCAAATTATCTCAATTTTTAATTTTACAATTTTAAAATCATTTAATATTTTTTTTTTATATTTATTAATTATAAAGCTTTCATTTTTTTATAATTTTACTTTTCTTTCATCTTTTTTTTTAATAACAAACTGTTTATTTGTTTCAAAATGTACTTCATAACTATTCCTTCATATTAAAATAAGGGATTAATCCTTCTACATTTATACAACCTTATTATCTTCAAAAGACTTATTTCATTTTTTCAAAGTTTAAACTATTTTCAAAA
Organism: Wollemia nobilis; assembly: GCA_028583015.1. Taxonomy (NCBI): domain Eukaryota; kingdom Viridiplantae; phylum Streptophyta; class Pinopsida; order Araucariales; family Araucariaceae; genus Wollemia; species Wollemia nobilis. The sequence goes on along the minus strand of JAQPPZ010012508.1, from coordinate 19,095 downwards.
TGATTTAAATTCATTTAATCATATAACTTTAAGTTCAATAAATGTCACATTAAAATTTAATTACATGGTTTTAATTAAATCATAAAGCATAAGGATGCATTCATTCTCTAATTAATACCTAAAAGGATGATTGATTTATTTAATCGTCTAATTGTTTCAAAAAGGAATATTAATTCACTTAATCCCAAATTACTGAAAAAGAAGGGATTAATCTACTTAATACCTAATTACTCCAAAGGAATGATTAAATTCATTTAATCAAAAGTTAATGCAAGAAGGGATTAGGCTTCTTAATCCCTAATTAATCCAAAAAGGATGATTGATTCATTTAATCAAAAAGGTGGATTTAATTAGAAGATCAACCAAGTCAATCATTGGTGACCATTCAAATTTAAGCATGTCAAACATCGATCATCCTAACAAATCTGTTATCAGCCAATGCCTGACAACTGGTGCCCTAGTCTCTAGGGCTAGGCTGACCACCTCCAATCATCCACAATTGGTGCTAGTGATCGTTGCTCGATGGCTACAATGACCATAGATTGGTGGTTACTATTCAAGGGAAGCATTTTTCTTTATAACCTCCTATTCCCCTGCATAGAGAATGTGGGACAAATATTTTCCACTAGCATAATAAAATGTGTTTTGTTTTTAATTGCCCCCATTGCAAATCGTAGGAGATGAACAACAAACTAACATGTGGCATCGGTGCAAGTGAACCCATGACATAGTGGAATAAGGGCATCAATCTACCAAATGGTAACCACTAGAACAATAATCCAACACGTGGCATCAAGAGACCGCCAATACGTGCCTCAAATTGGCTTGGTTGACCACCAAGTGGTTGGTCCCAAGACCACCACTTGGTGATCGAATAATATATGGATCCTTACTCCCTTTAGAGAGCCTCAAGCCCCAAGCATATCCCATGTGGGATATTGCTCAGGGAGGCCATAACAATGGCCTCCACTTGAGCGGGTCGAATGTAGGCCATGGTGCCCTTGGTTGCTCAAGGGTTGACTCCTTGAGGTCGAAGACCTCACAGGGAGGCTCTGAATCCTCCTACAACCTATCAAAAACCTCAAATATGGTAGGTATCAAGCTAAATTAGATTGGTTTAAGGTTTCTATCTCTGGTTTATAGCATAGAGGGATGTCCATTACAATGATTTTAACAACGATGATTCATGCTTGATTTGAAAGTGCTCACTAAGATTTTAAACCTCACATGATGCCTTCAAAAGTTTTCTAATGAAATGAAGATGTTGTCAAGAGATATTTAGCACCATGGATGATTCTAAAATTAGAACTAATAAACCAAATCGGCATAGGGGTTTGAGTGTCTATTACAGGGTGTCTCACAGTGAAATATGGTAGAAGAATCACATCAAAACGATTGTGATTTTTCTATCAACACAAGTCTTAAACAAGGTATATGATATTCCTTCAGGAGGCTCACTTATAGAGCTTTTTTAGGCCATTTAATGTCTTCCATTTTAGGATGGTTTTAAATTAGTCCTATTTGGCTAACTGTAACAAGACTTCTAAGAAAAGCAAGTGTTGCTCAAACTAGAATTTGACAACATCGCTTAGTATCTAGGTAGCTTGCATATGAGCCTAGTTTGGTGATGGAAAACCAATGTTAAGGAAGGGATCTAAGTTTCCATTAAAAAATAAATAAACCCAGCAATAAAGTTCTTGTAGAGCACAACTACGCTCAAGTGATAGCGATGCCAAAGACGTAAATCAAAATTAATTCTAACCTTATAAAAAATTTGGATTTGTAATCAAATAAAGTCTAAAAAATATACCGATTTTGGAGGTATCAAAGGCTTGAAAGGTAAGTTTATATTAGGCTATAATACATAAACAAAGAGGACGGAATCTATAACCAATAGAATGCATAGTCAAAATTAATCAAAAACAAATTTCATTAGACTAGTATTTGAAATTGAATGATAGGATGGTAGAAAGATCCAACATTCCCCAAGTTTTCAATTCCTTCGAGCTTCCTTACTCCCACTAGCTAGAATTCCAATTCCTCCTCATCTCCTCCTCCTTCTAATATCCCTCTAAGTGCTCCCCATTTTCTAAAACCAAGATCACCTTTTATAAGGTTTTTCCTCCTCCCTTTTCGAACCCTCAAGTGGATCTTTTTTTATCTTATAAAGATGCCCCTTTAAACATTTCATTCTCCTCCCTCCATTTGGAGGTGTCCAAATCCACTTAGACAATTCTAATTTGGCCTCTTTGCTAAAATTAAGAAGGCTACTATTGAAATAGTAAGATGCTTTAATTAAATTAATATTGAAATGCTTTTTGCAAAGATGCCAATCCTCCTCCATTTGTTTGGAAGAGGGGTCAATTTAGCAAACTATTATTTAATTGCAAGAGGAAAGATGCTCTTTCTCCTCCCTTGTTTTGGAAGAGTCTTAGTCACCCAATTTCTAACTTAATTTCCTATTTTATAAAAATAGGCTAAATAATAAAATTATCTAATTAAAGCTAATCACAATTAATTACATAAACCTGCAATTAATATTAACTCATAATTAGAACCATTATGGATCTTCATCCATATTTTCTTCTTCCTCATCCTCAGAGGTGACTCCCTTGTCCACTCTATCCGAAGGATACCTACTCTTGCATTCATGCAAACTAATGCAAACTATCAGTAGTATTATATTCTCAAATAAACCAATCATATATTGTAAATAATCAAAGATAATGCCATTTATTCTATCTTCTAAATAACATAACAATTCATTAGTCCATCATATGGAAAATCTTGTCAAGGAAGGGTCGTGACATACTACCCCACTTAAAATAAACACATCACTCTATGTTTTCTTGCAATACAAATCATATATAAACATAGGTTTTCATAACCTCATTTTTTCAAAAGTGAGACTTTGTTAAACATTGTTTTGTTTTCATAGAGATGATATAAATTCATATTTCTATAGCAATTTAGACACAACAAGTCAACATACAACTAGGTTTATCAAGATCTCCCACAAAGGAGTTGCAACCTAAAACTTTATGACCCTTATCATGAGTTAACCTCATAGAAATCAGGTGTCATCAAAGACAAAAATAAAATGTCATAATTCTCACTCTAGGACATCCATATATCCTAAAATTCTCTTTGGCAAACATATTTTACACCACTAGTGTATCATCCTTGATGCCTCCCGTGGTATACATCCTTAGTCAACTGATTAAATGATACCAAAATTATGTTAGGTTCATACTTCAAGAGATATAGATACCAAGTGAGTTCCTCAAAAGAGTCTAAGGTACACCACTTAAGACCCACAAAAAATGGAGGGTTCACTTAGCTCTACCACTTGATTCACCAATGGTTTCAATAGTGGGAGGAAAAGACTTAATATAAGTAGTCTCCAAGTACTTACTTTGTCTTTGCAAAGTATATATATATATATATATCAGTAATAGTAAAAGGATTACCAAGACTATAATATGCATTATCTAAAATTAAAGCTATTCAACTAACTAAACCATAATCCTATTGTATAAATATTTTCTAATTATATTTTCTATTAAAATGTACTACTATTCACCCAACTATGATAAATAGTTAACATTATGGAGTGGTTAATGACTACAACAAAACCAAAAATTAGCGATTGAGTTTTAGATTTAGATCCAGGATCTTTGTTATTACTTTCATGGATCTTTCTCAACCCTTTGCCTTCACAAAATCCCCCACGATCTGTTTGTATCATGTATGTTGTGAACCATTAAATATTTTCTCATTGGTTCACATATGCGAATATTAATAATACCACATGCACTATGTTGTGGTATTTACCATTGTCTAAATAGTGCATAATACGTTATTAAAATTGACCACCACTAGGAGGTCAGGTGGCATATTACTCTACTCCATGGACGGTGACATTTGGTGGCATTTCAAGCGTGGTAAAGGTTTTGTTTACCTTTATCTTCAGATGTGATGGGGTGTGTTCAGGGTTCATGTTGGCTCTGTCTTTGTATTCTTTCCCCATGGCTGAGATGTTCAACTTCTTTCTCTAGCCAAAGGTTAGGTTTGTATTGTAACATGGGTTAATAATATAAACAAAATAAAATATTCTTTTATTGTTCTGCCTACCCAAAGAATCAAGGGTCAAACTTATTCCACATAAGGTGTCATTCCAAATTATTGAGCAACAAAATCTTCAACATTCTTCTTCCTAACTTCCTAGAAGAAGGTCTTTTCATGCTTTCACTCATATTAACTCTTCTAAGATGAGTAAAATAAGGAAAACTATGCGCTTCCTACATAATCCATCTCCTCGAATTCCCAATTTTGGGTATAAGTACCTAATTTTTAAGACATAAAAGTTCATACTTTATGATGAAATCCTTGTCCTCTCTAGGATTTATTTTATTTTGTCCTGACTTTCACTGCAATATCCATTCTAAGATTGCATTCACTTGACTTAGATCATTAAGTTGATGTGACTACGAGTTAAAATAGTTATAGGACTTAAAATTGATTAGTTTTATCCCATTTTAGTCTTAGGATTCACTCCTAAGGTGGACTTATGTACCTTCTATTGTTCATAATCCTCATATTCCTTGACATAATTTATCCACTTAAAAAGAAAATCTTATTTAAGTATAGCCAAAACTTAACTATAGATGAAATTTTCCATTCCCATTCTTTCTTATTAAACATGATCCAAACTTAACCAAGAATTAATTTACATTTTAATTCATGTTTATTTATTATATTAGGCACAATCCATTGGCATACTTTATGATAATTACCTCTCGATCCTTTCACCACTCTATGTTGGACTTTCTCCTCCTATCTAGGAGACTGCTTATGAAGCTATTTGAGAAGCGGTCTGAGAAGCTACTTGAGAAGTTACCTGAGCTCTATTCTATGATATTGCTCAACTTGCTCATGTTGTCCTTACATGCCCACGTTGTGCTCTAATAGTTAGCTATGAGGAAATAATCATACCATGGCTCACCAATGCATCAAAATATGAGACCATGAATGCAGTCCTATAATCATCCCTTTCTCGTTGTGGTACATTTTTTGCTTGTAGGTCTACTACTGCTATTGCTCTCCAGTTATTCCTTTGTGCTACCTCTAGATGGAGCCTATCTTGTTCTTTTGTAATGGCCTCTCTCAGCTTCAAACCTCATATTTTCTTGTACCCACAAGCCTTCTTGCTCTAACTTTATGATTTTAATTGTTGGACTTACTTCCTAAAAGACTTTACCTCATGCATTCCATCCATCATCAGATGTCAATCATCATATTCTTTATAGTTTTATGGACCTGATTTCATCTCTAATCGATGATGTACATGTCATCTAGAAATCTTCTCTTCATTGCCAACAACCTCCACTGTTTCTTCAATTACTTCATTAATTTCCTCTATATCTATGTCTTCCTATGAATATTCCTCTTTTTACTATCCTTGAGTGGCCCACCATCTATCATACTCTAGGATTGTTCCAATATCATCATCATCTGGAACTCATATATCCTCATATGGTTCTAGGTTCAATGGTACCATCAATGGTGGTACTATTATATTTCTCTCCATCCTTGTATAGATCATAGGTGGATCCAATATTATTTGTCTAATACCAAACTATCGCAATACTCAAGTATATTGAAAATACTCATAAAGTATGCTTTGTCATCCAATAAACCACCTTGTTCATTGTGTATGAGCTAGTTGTATTCCATCCTCAACCCACATTGGGCCTTTCATCCATAGACACTAGGTCACATCTTGAGGTCTCAAATTTGCATATATAGAGCAATACTACTCTCTATTACCTTCTTGTGGTCCGTTAACCTTCATTTCTTTCCCCCTTTGCCATATTAATGTATAAGGTATCTTTGGTCCCACCTAACGATGTGCATCATAAGGCAATCCTTGGGATCTTTCCACAACCAAATGTTCCCAAGCCCATACCTGTAGTAAAAGACTACAACTCATTCTTGTTCACCTTACCATTCAAACCTTTAATAACTCTATAAGTTTGAGATAACAAGGTTGGTTCCCATGCAAACATGATTGAATTATCCACTAGATCCTGTACCACTCCTAACATATTCCACAAAAATCGTGCACTAGACAAATCAAGTAAAATAATGCCTGAAATAAGCACCATCACTATAGCCTATCTATGTGTCAGTTTTTCCAACACATAATGCATCTCATACATTATACTAGCCTTCTCATTGTTCACATATCTCCACTAAGATCCAAACACTCTTTCCAATAACCACCCCTTCTTTGTTTCATCAACAAGTACATCCCTCTATTGGTAACCAATATATTCGGTATACATCTTCTAGAGTGATGGTTATCTCTATAGTGGATAATTGGAATGTCCCCCTATTGGGACCCCATATTTCAATTAAGGCTGATAGATAAAATATATTTGCATACACCAGCTCTATATGCGCAATTCCTTCCAATCCTATTTCTCTCAACCATCGTCAGTCATCGTCATTCAACATATCCCTCACACTTTGAAATATTGCTCTAAACGTATGATGTACTCTTACAAATTTTAATGTATTTATTTCCTCTGCATTGCCTCCTTGACTAGATCCATCACCACTAAAATTCATCTTCTCTTCTCAAAGTGTATTCACTAGTAGGTCAACAATCAATAGCAATAGAATCACGAAGCATACTATGATATTTGCTCCAAATATACTCAAACTCAATAATGTCAGCCCTAATACAAGTATAATCACATTATACTTTATGGAAATTGATAAGTAACTCTTTCTTCTCTTCGAATTTGAACAAATAAAAATCCAAGTTTTCATCTCAACCTTCGAAGCTATAGAATTAATAATTTTAATTACTCCTTTGATTATCTTCAAGTGTCTAACCAATCAATGGTTTATGACACATTGATCCTACTTAGTTTTCTAGTTGATCATATTATCTCGAGACTCCACATTAATCCTCCATGGATCATATCTCGATCATCTTGGTCTCCTTATTCTTATTAAGCCACCCATCACTATTCTCATATTAATTAACTAGTAACACATCATTTCTCTAAACCACCCTAGCTACAACGATGCACAATGTGATTGAAATCCTATTATTTCTTTATGTGTGTCCCACCTTTATGGTATTTTATCCTATTTTATGTCTCATCCATCAATTCATCTTGTATATATCTATTTATACTCCTATCCTTGGGTGCCATCTTAATTCTAATCAAAATTGCTTTAGAATGAATAATTTAGTGCAAAACATTTTGAGATAGGCACCTTGTGAGAAGACAAGTGTAACCTATATATAATTAGTTTAATTATATATAGTTAGTTCTTTATCCCTAACTTTCCTCACTATCATTTATTTGGTAATGGCTACTTTTATTCTTGTTCCATGCAAGATACTACTCCTAGTTAAGTTTATATATTATCATTCACTTGATAATGATGGTCACTCTTGCTCCATGCAATATACCATATTAAAGTAAAGCTACCTTTCCTCAGATTATTTTTAAGCAATCTTTAGCTTATTTATAGAATTTTATAGTTTTATGACCTAGAGTTCTTAGTAGTTAAATCTCTAATTGAGCAACCTTTGGTCTTAAACCAACCTATGATTCTTTTTCCAGCATATTTTAATAGCCTAAACCAAATACTATTGTTCATTTTCTAGCCTAGGCTTGGATACCAACTAGAATGACCCACTCGTTAATCAACTCAAAACAACACAAGAGAAAGATATATATTATATATATATATATATATATATATATATATATATATATATTAACATTAGTGTGGAATTCACAACCAAAGGTTGCACAAGGAAGGTTTACAAAAAAATTCCATTTTCATTTCTATTTGGCATAACCACATTTGAGATCATCTGCAGCTTACGAACTCAAGTGGATAGGATTGATCAATGTCCCATAGCTTAGTAATTATCTTTTGGGAATCGACCCACCTAGACACATATGAGCCATAACCTGAAGAACACAAGCTTATACTGAGAGGAGGGGGTGAACAATATAAGACCACTTTTTACTTTTCTTTCCCAATCAATATTATGCAATGTAAAGATAGCAATATCAACAATAGTTATCAAAGTAATGCATAAATCACCACATAAAATAGAGACACCAATTTTACGTGGTTCACCCAATGTGGGCTACTCCATGGAGAAAATATTTCACTAAAATTTTCTCAATCAATCTCTTGGGAATCCTTTCCCTATTATAATATTTATGGATATCTATCCAAAGGAGACACAAATCCCCTAATCAAGTTCATGGATCTCTATCCATAGGAGAACTCCTTTCTCCTTTACTCTGGTTGATGATCTTGTAGAAGAACTTTTGCCCCCACTGCTCTGGCTAATGGATCTCTATCCAATGAAGAAACTTGTCCTCACTGCCCTGGCTAATGGATATCTATCCACTGGAGACTATCATCCTCTATACTCTGTCACCTCCAAAGCTCTATCTCAAATCTGTACTAAACACAGTCCTTTGGTCTAGCACAAATCTTCTCAATATTTGTCTCTAGTCTGGCACAAACCTGTCCTCAAATTTGCACCAAACTCTGTCCTCTGATCTACACTAAACATTGTCCTTCAGGCTAGCACAAATCTATCCTCAATATCTGATATGCACTAAACACTATCCTTCAGTCTAGCACAAATCTATCCTCAATCTCTGTCCTCAAGCCTTAACACAAAGCTTGACTTAATCTCAAATCAACTCTGCTAGATCTACCCCAAACCTTAACCCAAGGTTTGAACAAATCAATCAATCAACTTTGCTCACAAGTCTACTCAAAGACTTGTCTTAAATATGCCTTGTAAGCTTCCACAAAAGCTCACACTAATCTGTCCACAAGTCCTCTCTAGAACTTGTCCAAATATGCTCAACAAGTTCTCACTAGAACTTGTCCAAATCTGCTCAACAAGTTCTCACTAGAACTTGTCCAAATCTTCTCAATAAGTTCTCACTAGAACTTATTCAAATCTGCTCAATAAGTCCTCACTAGAATTTATTCAATTTTGCTCTCAATCTATATTGTAAGATTCCACAAAATCTCACACAAATCTATCCACAAGTCTTCTCAAAGACTTTCTTTAAATCTGGTCAACAAGTCCTCACTAGAACTTGTTCAATCTCATAGAAACATAAAGAGAATTGTTAGAGACTCAATATGCTTCACATTCACTTCAATACTCAATCACTTTCAATCACTCTTCTATCACAGAAACATATAGAGAATTGTTAGAGACTCAATATGTTTCACACTCATCAACACTCAACCTCTTTCTCAAATCAATTCAGAATATAGAATAATTTGTTTCATAGAACTTGAACTATCACTTCACACATCCACTTGACTAGGCTCAAACAACTCTTACTCAACCAATCACTCAATGAAATAATCCTTGCTCACATACCCTAGTCCAAGCACATGAACACTCACTCAAAATGTTTCCAACAATGTTTATCAACCAATCTCACATAACAATGATACTCATGTTCTTTCCAAACCCTAGTTCAAGTTCTTCACTCAATTACTCACTTCAACAAAAATGCTTATAAAACAATCTTCACATAACAATGATACTCATGATCTTTGCAAACCCTAGTTCAAGTTCCTCACTTAACCAATGGCTTCAACAACAATGCTTATCAAACAAGGTTTTATGAACAACTCTTTATTCCAGAAAACCTTGAAGCATTAACTCAAAACACACTCAATAAGGAAGCCTAATTAAGTCCTTTTCACTCCAAAATTGTTTTTCATAAAACCAACCAATCAACTCAACCATGGAAGAATATGCCCATACCTTTTTCTTGATGTAGAATGATCTTCAAAAGCCTAGTTCAATTTTCACAACTTTCTTTGCCAAGTACAAAGGGTTAGATGACAAGAATTATCACCCTAACACTTTTTACAATTTACCTTAAACACAAAGATAAATAAAATCCAAAATACACCTTATTACTCCATCTCAATAATAAATTTCAACATCATAATTTTCATCAAAAACCCTCTTATAAAATATAACACAATTTCTACTTATAACTCCTTTCTTAAATTGCACTTATCAAATAAAATCATTTATAAAATAATGCAATTTATTCTTCTAAGATAAAAATCAATTACCTTAGTTTTACTTAATCAAAAACAACTTTTACCATGCCCAAAAATCACCTTAACACATAGGTAAATAATCCAATTTAATTATCACCTTATACCTCCCAATTTACTCACAACAACCTTAGGGCAAACAAAAATTTAAATAAAAAATTGTACCTTTGCCCTTAGTGGGTTTTGAACCCACGATGTTGCCTCCTCAAGTGCCTTAGCCATGGCCTTGGCTGCCATGTGAGCTAAGCGCTCACGTGGGAGCTAAACTCCCCATGCGCTCCTTATTCCTTTCATTGGCGTCGAAACCAAAATGAAAAGGGGCTTCCCAAAACTGTTGTCGTTGGGTTTTGAACCCGTAACCTCCCCTCTGCAAACACTAAGCACTTGCCACCTACGCTAGCCACCGAATGGTGCTAGAACCCAAGTGCCTTGTCTTCTTCAACACCATGAACTTTGGGATAAATGTAGTGCATGAATTTTTGTCTTTCCTCCATGAAAATGCAACACGTTTTCAATTCGAATGCAAGTGTATTTCTTTTGGCCTTAGCGAGGCAATATTTATATTGCTAAGTGCCTTGTTTTGTTATTTCTTCCAACACGTCGACGGGGTGATTTTCGTCTTGCACGTCAGCGGGGTAACCTTAGGGTTATACCATTTCAAATAAATAAATATTTATTTATAAAATTTAAATTCAATTTTGAATTTAAATATTTATAAATTAAATATTTAAACCTTCCTTGGACTTTTTAACTTGGAATAAAAAGTCTCCTTGGGTTTTTATGAAAACCTTTTATTTTTCCAATCCATGGTTTTTAATAAAACCTTTTATTTATGCTTCCTATAATATCAAAAATGAATATTATGAAGCTCTTTTGCCATCAACCTTTTGCATTGCTCCTTTTGACCTTTTGGCATCAATGGCAACCTCATGCCTTGACATCAATGACAACTTTATGGACTCAAAATGTCCAACAATATCCCCCTTTGTCATTGATGGCAACCCAATAACTTTTTACCATTTCCTTGACCTTTTATTCTGCTCCCCCTGGGAAATTGCTCTCTTCTTAAACCAAATCTCTCCCCCTTAATCAAATATCTCCCCCTTTGACATCAAAGGCAAAGGGTCACCTTTGGGGCTCGGGGTTAAGAATGAGTCTCTTAGCTTAGCCCCTCATCCACCTCCTCTTGAGGTGGTTAATTTTGGGGTGGGAGTATTTCTACTCCCAGCAAGCACTGATATTTACCTTTATCCTCTTTCCTTTTCATCTGATCCTTCTGATTCCTATTTCTATTCTTGTCCAGGTCCATATTCCTGTTCCTGTTCATATCCATATTCATGTTCATGTTCATGTTCCTGTTCTTGTTCATGCTTGATTCTGGAATGTCTACTCTACACCACTTTTTTGTGTGTCTATCATTATTGCACTAATAACACTTAATGTTATTATTCCTTGGAGGTCCAAATGTCTTAGGATTTCTCCTGGTGAAGCCATATCCCTTTCTGTCATGAAATCTACAATTCATTACCTTGTGATAAAATTGATTACATGAGTAGCAATACCCATGGAAAAGCTATATGTTTCCATATTCCTGTATTTCATGTGTCCTGCACTGTGAAGCCATGTGCCCAAATCTATGACATGAGAAACATCTTCCATTGAAGTTTCCTTGTCTTGACCTCATTGGTCTCTTAGTCTCTCTTAACCTATTTTGATTGTTGTTCCATCTATTTCTCCTTTGTGCATTATTCCTTTCCTTTTTGAACTTTCTGTTGTCCAACTCATCCTAAGAAGTCTCACTTTCTCTTACACTGTCTTCTTTAGAAGTTTCTTCTTCTTCAAAACTTGAGGTTGACTCTTTTTCCTATTTCTTTTGAGCTTGTTCAAAACCAAGACCTATTTTGTTTGTTGACCTTCTTTGTACCTTGATCATTTTATCCATAATATTTGAACTCTTTCCAAACTTGTGTAGCTTATTCTTGGACTTTTATAAATTTTCCCTTAGTAGAGCTACTTCTTGTTCTAAATTTTCACATTCTAAGACCTTTGCTTCTAGCTTATCCTTGAACTTCTTTGTCTTAGCCATTGATTTGTCTAGATCCTCTATAAGAATTCTTCTCTCTTCATCACATTCTTGAAACTGAAATTCCAGTTTAGAGTTTTGCTTTCTTACCCTTTTTACTATGTCAAGAGCATAAATAAGTTATGCCTTAATATCATATCCTTATTTTTCTGATTCTTCCTCTATTTATTTGTCGTTGATAACATCTTCATTATTTTATAACTTTTCTTCTGTAGGATCATCTTCTTCTTCTTCTTCTAGTGCCATTAGAAGATTCTCTTCTGGTCCTTCTAGTGTACCCTCATATTCATCATCACTAAAATTGAAACCATTCCTTGTGCAACTATCTTCAAGATGTCCAAAATTACCACATCTAAAGCACTTGAGAATTATTGGTGACCTTTTCTTAACTTCTTTTTCTTTAATCATAAATAGGACTTCATCTTTATCATTATCTGAAAAACTATTATCACTATCGCTTGAGTAATTTCTTGCCTTGTCTGCATAGTAGCTCCTCTTTTGTCTTTGGAAGAACTTATTTCCTTGTCTACCTTGTCCATCCTTACCTTTCTTTTGGTGCCTGTATCTTTCTGATTCCCTGTTCCTGTGATCCTATTTTTCTTCATCATTGTTATTTTTAGCTTCTTGACAATAAGTTGCATAGTAACCATACTTTTCACAATTGAAATGGTATACACTAAAATGTGGTAAACCCGATTAAGCATCGACAATAAAGGATCAAATTGACATCACATGGCCCCTTGGGCAGCCCTCAGGAGGCTCACAGTAGTTCTAGCCACTCTGAAAAGGATTTTGGAGGCTGTCGACCCAATTTTGGGAGGTTTTGGCCCAAAATTCACCACCGTACCACCATGGGATGATGGTAGATTCCCATAATCCCACCATGTGATGGTGGTGAGCCTTCGTCACAAGGTGGGACGGTGGTGAATTTTGACCCATAAAAAGTCAAAATTCGACCAAATAGCACCCACAAATTGCCATTTGACCACCCAAATAGAGCATGTGAGGTAGAGGATATGGAATCCTTATGAAATCCATATTTATGAGGGCCAAATTGGGATATTCTCTTCCACACCCTGTGCATGCCTCCCATTTGACAAGTGGCACCTCCTGCCATGCATGCCCTTGCATGCCTTTTTGCACATGAGCCCCTTTGGGCTATAAAATGGGTTCAATACCCACACAAAAATATATATAGGAGTTCTAGGATATGAAATGGAGTGCTTCCAAGATTTCCCCTCACCTTATTGCACCTTTTTGCCCTCGTAATCTCCCTTTTGCCAAGGAGGTTACCGGGTGACTTCAAGAAGGTAATATGAGCGTAACTTTTCCATCCGGTTGAATTTCTTCACCAAATTCGATGAAAACACACCTTAGGTCATTTAGGAACATATTATAGGGCTTTTTTAACAAAAAATGACCATATTTGGTGGGTATACCCTCCTAGGGTGCCCACCAAATAGTTGCAGTCACCATCGCCCCCTCGAGATGAGGGTAAATTATTAAGAAATTTCTTTACTATTTTTAATTATTTATTTTCTAAATTATTCCATTATTCTAAAATTAAAATTTCAGGTCATTTGGAGTTAAAATGAAGGAGTTATGCTATTTTTAAGTTTCCGCGGGCTCATAAGGCCCATCCGGGCACCCCAGTTTTATGTAGGTGGATCCGGGATCCAATTTGAAACTATGATCATATGGGTTGTCTTGAAATGAAAATTTATGCATACTGACAAAATTTCATGAGTTTTGGATGAGTGTAGGTTCGATATTTTTTTGTCTTAATTTTTGCAGGTTGTAGGCGAGCGACGCTAAATAGAGGGGTCTACGGATGCAATTTATGATATTTTTTGGGTGATATCCTCACAAAAAATCATCTTTAACATATCTGAAAATTTTCAAGTCATTTTGATATCATTTGATGCACTTTTAATTCATATGCCATTTTGCCCCTATGGGGATTGCATGTTTTCACCATACACCCTTGCTATTTGACCTCTTTTTGCTTCCTTGTGTGCAGGTGCAGGTCCTCAAAAGGATTTGGGAAGCAATATCAAACATCATATAACCTATATACAAGCAACGATGGCATTGGATCACCCACCTCGATTGTGGGTACGTGGAGAAACATTGGATGTGCACCCGGATTTCGTGAAAGACTTGGTCTTTGGGCACCCAATATTTTAACAATTTTATCATATTTTGAGCTCTCAAGGGGATTTCTATGTAACCTTGGATATGATCCAACAAATTAATGAGAAGAGACTTGCTTTGATTCATTTCCTTTTGTTTGGTATTATTTCCTTTTCACATGCATGCTTCCTTTTTGATGCTCACGAGCGATATGGGGTAGATACGCATATTTTTTCACATAATTTGGTGCAATTTTTTTCCCTAATTTAGTGGCGATCATGGTGGGACCCTTTTACCTTTTGATTTGGGTGAAAATTTGACCTCTTTCTTGCATTTTTGCCCTTTTTGTGTTGTAGGTGCTCCCCTCCCCACACTGGAACGGTGGTAGAGGCTTTATATGGCACACCCTGGGATGGTGGCCTCACCATCCCACCTTGGTATGGTGGTGAGGCCTCTACTCACCCCACCCTGGAGCGGTGATGAAACAGAGAGATTTTTGCCCAAAAATTCAGAATTTGGAGAGCTCAAAATGGACAAGGTAAGTGCTTAAACCCTCTTTTTTTCTACAACATTTTTAGATACTATCAAAAATCAGTCTTCTTGCTTCATTTTCTTGCATAGAAAGGTTAAAAGTTACATTTTTGCTTTTATTATAACATAACATAGCAAAAGGAAGAAGAAAAATCGAAAGAAATTTGAAGTAGCAATGCATCTTTGTGGCTTGATTGCTTATGGCTTACCTAATGGGTAAGTTATCATTTAGGGTTGTGCATTCATAAGTTACATTTGTAGGTTCTTTATCCACTTTTTAAAAATAAAACACACCTATTGCATGCATTTAGTGAATGATCATTTAATACTTCTTTGTTTACTTTCTTTGGATTAAAAGGAACCACACACACTTGCACGTTCCACTATAATATTGGTAGGGTTGGATTTCATCACCAACCCCCAATTTAGACTAGTGACGTTGGATTTCACCTCCTTCCACCATATTGCCTATATATGTCTTATATAGAATAGGGCACTCTCTCAAGATGGAATAGGTCACTAATATTCAAACTGTCTCCCACTGTTGGAAACATTGTTTCAGAGTGGAAGAGCTAGGCGAACCCCCCACTAGGATTTAAGTGGTGTACCCTAGACTCTTTTGAGAAATCATGTTTGGCACTAGTGTCCCTAGTCACCAATTTGGTTGAGTTCCCTCATTCTAATTCCACAACAAGAGAGAAAAGAACAACAACAAATCTAAACACACTGAAACCAGTTTAGGACACACATTTAATCAGCAAAACGATAATCATATTGTCTGCTTTGTGTGTTTCTTTGTTATCTGGGACAAAACCCTAACCCAAATTTTTCAAAAAATAGGGTTTCAAAAAAAATAAGTAAAAATATACTTTTTGATTCTGCATCCAACACTTCAAGAATCATGCAAAATGGAGCTATAATGAAAAAGTTATTTTGGTTTTATTTTTACTCCATTTTCGATCCCGAAAATAGTGAAAAACTGTGCTAAAATGGTCATATAGTGGGCTAGACAACTCCAAAAAGTGCAAAATTTATTTTGTTGTCTTAGTTAGCCCCTAGGGAACCTCTCCCAAAAATTTTGAGTCCTAACTCTTCACGGTTCAAAATTTCCCCAAAATTCCTATAAGTGGAAATTTCCCCACGGGCCCCCGTGGGCCAAATATTCCAAAAATACAATTTTTGACCCAAAAATAAAATTTTTGAGACCTAGACCATTATGATCAGCTTGTCACACTGATCTTTTTGATATATAACACTTATAGCCTTTTTCAGAAGTCAAATTTTTCTTTAGTGTGGGTTTCCTTCAAGGTTTGCCTAGTCAACACATTATGACAACTATGCATGGCAGAGCTTGATCATGAACTAGTGAAGTAGAAAACTTTATGAGAGGCCCTAAGCACCATCATTATAGGTATGAGGATCTCCTCACTCCTATATGGAGCCCTGATAGTAGTCACCTTCACTATTCTCCTGAGGATGTCATCATCCCTGCATGACACCCTGAAAGTCATCATGAGGTCCAATCCTCACATAGAAGACCCTACCACCAAAGTACCTCTACCAAGAGAACATCAATGGGCTACCCACATGATCAAGTGGATTATTTTATTAGCCAACACTGATTCCAATCACAAACCATATATAATCAACCTTCCAAAGGGCCTAGCAGGGAGGTCTACACTCCCTCTACATCATGGTCTTCACCACCTAGAACTCCCATACAACAAGTGTTAGCAACCCAGAGTAGGCCTATGTGAATTTCACATGCACCATCAACCAAAGTGACCATGAGCAAGCTTCTACTACAGTCCTCCAAATATTGGGAACCTTTCATGAGGGTCTTGGATTTCATGGAGGTACAACATCATGACTCTGATTCTTTCACCAACTTTATGGAATACATACAAATGTACAAGAAGCCTGCTATATCCTTTCAAAATCATGAGGTCAAACCCATGCCTACCAATTCACCAGATCCTGCTTTGCATATCATCGCGAGTATCAATAAGGTCCCCTATAAGCAAGTATTGGTTGACACAGGTTCCTCGATAAACATTATTACCACAACTTCACTAAAGCATCTCAACCTTCCATCATCGCGCATTGCACCTTCCAAGTTCACATTACAAGCATTCAATGATGCTTTATCCTCCATTGTGGGCACAATAATCCTACTTGTTGAAGTTGGACAAAAGATTGTACCTATATTGTTCTACATCTTGGAGGGTGCAAGACAGTACAACATACTGCTTGGAAGACCATGGATAAGATATATGGAATGTGTTCCATCCATAGTTTATCAATGCATTAAATACAATGATGAAGGTAAGGTTCTTGTGGTCCATGTTGACCCAGACCCCTTCAAGTATTATAAGCAGGTGGATCATCCACAAAGGCCTATAGTGTCACCCAAGCATTTGGATACTAAACCCAATGACCTTATTCAGAGGCCAAATTCAACCCCATGGTTAGTCGTGAAGCTACCTTCCCCACCGCTAGTACCATCCTCTATCTCTTCAAGCAAGGAAGAATCAGAAGATCCAATTGTAGAAGCTCCTATAGTTGTCATAAAAACACCTATAGAAGATCTTATCACTCCTACCAAAAAGGAGGAAGAACCCACTGCTGATACAGATGAATCAAATCATATCATACCATCTTCATCCACCATAGTTGAGAACACAATTCAATTGACCTTCCTAGAACTCGATGAGTGCGTAGTACCCAATGCTGCATTCACACCTATCATCGAGTTGATCAAAGATCTAGGTAGTCCCCCTACCAAGTTGCCACCCATTGATAGCATTCTGGATGTGCCCTCTGAACATGGAGGCCAAGAATATCATCTTGGACAAGTTGATGAGGTAGCCATAACTTGTTCAAATGCAAATGCATCTTCTCATGAGTTTGTGGGAATGACCAATGTGATGACAGAGAACCAAAGTCCTTTGAATCCATCTATGCAACTTCTGACTCCATCCAACATCCCATCCATACCATAGGAGAAACCATTGATGGATTCAGTCACACCTACTCCATCTCACTCAACATCTCCACAAGATCAAGAGCAGGTGTACCCCCTAGACCAAAGTTGGGGTAACCCAACTATTTCAGTTGAAAACTTTGAGTTGGAACATGAGCATGAGCTAAATCAAGAACAAGAACATGTGGATATAATCGCTAGCCTTAATCATCATGAAGTATCCATATCTACTTATACATTAGGGACTTTTGATCCACTCTCGATCAACTATCTCCCAGCTCCCACACCTAGCTCACCTCCACCAACTATCAGTTGTCATCCAGGTTCTTCAATAGTCATCCAGTCATTGTCTCCGCCAGTTCTACAAAATATCTTGGATAGGCTAGCCAATGTGGAGTTACACATGAATCAACAACATAATGATTTACAATAGATCTTGAGTCAACTCACAAGCATTGAGGTACAGTTGAGTAATCTTAAATCTTAATCCCCTGAGTATTTGGACCAACAAACTCCTATGTAATCCAATATTAAGTCTCAAAAAAATCAAGGGCTAAACCGATAGTATCGCCCTAAGTGAAAATTTACGTCCATTGTCGAGTCCATGGACTCTTTGTTTGAGAGCCTCTTAGTAGCTAATGTGATCAACCTACCTGAGTGTCGACCTATCAATCAAAACACACCAAAGCCCAAAACATATCACAAATACCTATATTGCAAGTACCATAGGAAAAATGGGCATGACATCCATACATGCTTCACGTTCAAACACCTAGTACAGGATATAATCGATATAAATGATCCTCAAGTCCAAGATATCATTGATGAGGGAGCTTTATCCATAAGTGGAGAACTCATTTCACCCCATCAAAACATGGGCATTACCCAAAATCCCCTAGCACAATCGGGGGGTCAATTTCTATTGCTCCTTCTAGCCAAGACAATAACATTGTACCAATCATAGTAAATACTGGGGTATCCAAGGTGTAACACCTTCCCCACTATTTACATCACAAGCAATGAAGCAAACTGGGGATTCTAAAGGTATCACACCTCCCTCGCTTCCTTTTATCACCACAAATGTTGGGGGTATTGCACCTTCCTCCTAAGAACACAAAGTAAGCAAAGTTACAAAATGCTCCAAGGGTATCTACATACCGCTTGGTCAACCCATAGCACCCCTAGGCGGTCTATAACTATTTAGGTGACC